>JAHHZJ010001279.1:0-89033 GCA_021437245.1 Aegilops speltoides
GGGGCGACGACGACTGCGGCGGGTCGCCCTCCTCACCCGCGTGGACCTGGGGACGGAAGAGCGCGTTGCGGCGTCGAGCCACTGCGGCTCCCTCCCCACTCACGTGCATCTGTGGACGGAGGCGTGGGCCACTCCGTCGCCCTCGTCGCTTGCGTGGATCTAGGGAAGGGGAAGGAACCGCGTGCTGCGGCTGCGGGTCGCTCCGTCTCCCGCCTCACTGGCATGGTTGAGTGGATGGAGACGCGCACAGCGGCGGCCGGCCATTCCGGCGGCTTCGGCGGCGGCGTTCATCTCGGCGGCGCCAAGACCTAGACCTAGCTGCGAGCTGGCTAGAGGAGATGAGTGGGGAGTGGCGTCGATTTGGTCTCGTCCGTCGGCTGCTTTTTTCTTTTCGTTTGTTTCGGGGTAGGGTACATACCTGGCCAAACGGGCCGGGCCGGCACGGCACGGCCCGACCCATCGTAATCATGCCTGGCCCGGCAGGGCCCGCCAGGGCACGATTACTATACGGGCCATGCCGTGCCGGCCCGCGTGCTGCGCCCCCAGGCCCAGGCACGGCCCAGTTAGTAAACGGGCCGGCACGTTGGCCCGTTTAGCATGGTTGGCCGCATATTTTCAGCCTGTTATTTGCCGCACTGAGCGTTTTTTAGCCTATTTTTATATATTGGGCCATATATAGACGTATAAAAAAATAAAAAACGTAATCGGGCCGTGCCGTGCCGGCCCGCATGCCCAGCCTCCAGGCCCAGGCACGGCCCAGGGCGTGCTGCGTGCTGGGCCCGGTCCGTTTAGACCGTGCCGTGCCTGGCCCAAGGCGGGCCGTGCCGCGCGTGCTCACGGGCCGGCCCAAAAAAACGGCCCATTTGGCCAGCTATAGTAGGGTAGTGGGGACTGGAGTCTCGTTGAGTTGCATCTTCAGTTTCGTCAGAGATTTACTCTTCTTCTTCTTCTTTTCTCCAAGCAACATCTCAATTGTACAATTTCCTTACAAGATGTTTTTCTTTTTCCATTGACGGCGATTTTCTCACCAGATGTTAATTCTTCATCTCACGTATTAATTAGCTTTCTTCACGTTGATGTGTGTCCACAAGAAGAATGGTCGTTGCCCAAGCCAAAGTATGCAGGTACGACACAACAACAGGGGCTCCAATGGGGGCTAGGTGAACATTTTGGAGGATGCTTAGAAGGATGCCTAAATAAAACAAAGATCATCAACAACCCGGTACAATTACACGCCACTATAACACACGCATACACACCCAAGGCTGGATACATAGGCGCTGAGCGTAGCAACACTACTCCTAGCCTACCACCGCAAAGAGATGAAGCCGCATATGACGAACCGTGGGCTCCAAGGCGGTGCCTTCAGGAAGGATACGACACCGAAGCGCCGTCACCGCCCGATCCAAAGATCAGAGTTTCCCTGGAGTCGCACGACGGGCAATGAGAGCCGCGGCGACGCCTTCAAGAAGGGAACGATCTCGCCGCCGCCGGTCCGTCCGAAGATGGATCGGATTTTCACCCCGGCCAACACTCACCGCCACCGAATGCCGCACCCTGGCTACCACGCCGCCCACACGACCATGGCCACCGGGCAGCACCAAGCCACGGGCTCTAACCATGAGCACCGCGCTACCACCAACAGGGCCGCCGCCCCGGCATCCAAGACCTTGACCCCGCATCGCCCGAGACCCGCCTACCCCAGCCAAAGAGACGAGCGGAAAGGTCCCACCTTACGCACCCCTGGGCGACCCCCAACACCGAGACCCAATAGGCCAGCCACCACTAGCTTCCATCGACTCGTCCTGCAGCACCGGGCGCAAGACGAGCTTGGTCCTGCATCACCATGCGCGAGACGAGGTCGGTCCTGCTGCACCGTGCGCGAGACGAGCTCGGTCCTGCTACACCGTGCGCGAGACGAGCTCGGTCCTGCCGCACCGGGCGCGAGACGAGTGATGGACCGCAGCTAGGAGAAGGCCAGCCCTTCGACGAAAGTAGCTCCCGGATGACGAGGAGAGGGGTTGGAGGTCAAACAAGCCGCCTACGGACGATCCGACGCCGAAACATGCCAGCCGTAGCCGCAGCCAACCTGCCAAGCTGCCGTGGAGCCATCCATGGCCGGAGCAGCAGCCACATCGGACCACTGCCCAACTCGCGCCGCCCGCCGAGCTCCAAGCGTCGGAGCCGCCGGACACGCACCTCCCGCTTCCGGCGAGCCACCCGCAGCCACCCAAACACGCCGGACAGGGCCACCACAAGCCAGCAAGCTGAAGCTACCACCACGTCGGAGCCTCCACCACGCCGAGCGCTGCCCACGGCCCTCGCCGCGAGGTGCGGTAGCGGACATATCTGGCCGAGGCCATCCGCCACCACCGGGCCCCCGCATGCGCCTCCACCCAGCCCGCCGTCCGAAGCACGACGAGCATGCCGACGACCTCCAGCCACGGCCTCCCGCCGCCACGGCCCGCGCCGCCCACGTGCAGCCCGCCTGAGGGACCCGATCCGGATCTGGATCAAGAGGCCCAGCCCCGCCGTCCTCGCGCAGGCACACCCCACCTAGCCCGCGCAGCCACCGCTGTCAGCACACCAGCTAACGCCGCCCGCGCGCCTTGCCGCCGCCGCGCCCCACGCCGAGCACGGCGCTCCCACCGACCACCGCGTCCCGCGCCACGCGCCGCCAAGTCAGGAGGGAAGAGAGCCCCGCCGCCGCCGACGCGGACCAGGCTTTGCCTGCCCGCGCCCTCCGGCGGCGGCGAGGGGAAAGAGAGGTAGGGGAGGGCTAGGGCCGGCGGCGACTAGGGCTTCGCCCAACCACTCGCGGGAGCGGTCGGGACGAAGCGGTTCTTCAAGAGGGATAGTTACTGTTTAACCTCTCATCAGAAGGATGCCTATTTGCGAAGGAGTTCGCCAGAAGGGGGTGAAGAGTCGAGCATGGATGGTCGGACCACATGACCAGCACGAGTGGAGCACATGGTAGTGTTGCGATGCCATTAGGCACCATTGTCAAACCCCTCAAACACACCATCATCATCATCGAGGATAAGTCTCCACTGCAATACCTCCGGGAAGCTTTCACGAAGACCACATGCGCCCATCATTGCTGAGCTTTCGCTCAGAACATAGGAGGACAGAAGGTTTCCTACAACAATGACTTCATGAAGTTAATAACACCCTCGGGTGTCGCCGCTAGAGCTGCCTAGAGCTAGCTGGAACTTATGCCCAGCAGTACCGACATCCTCAAAATTCCCACACATCCTTCATGAAGCTTCAGTTGAGGTCAGTGTTGTGAATGTAGGGTTATTCTACGCCCTCTCCCGCAGGATAGAATGGAGACAGGT
This sequence comes from Aegilops speltoides, assembly GCA_021437245.1. Lineage (NCBI taxonomy): Eukaryota > Viridiplantae > Streptophyta > Magnoliopsida > Poales > Poaceae > Aegilops > Aegilops speltoides. The sequence goes on from JAHHZJ010001279.1 coordinate 3,339, forward strand.
GGCCGGCCACAAGATTCAAAGATGACCCGTCAAGACTTCATTGTTCTAATCAATACAAAGCTCCGGTCAGAAGGCGGTTGAATTTCATACGAGCTTGGCAGGAGGCCCATTACCTAGAAGATTCCAGACTTGACGGGCACGCTCGAGACTCTCTGGCCGAGGCAACCTCTAGGTCGGTTAGGCATTTCTGTAACCCTAAACCTTGTCCCTTTTATAAGGTGAGGCCTAGGGAGCAGTCGAGGCATTAAACAATCTCCACCTTAGTCTCTAGATTAAACTCCACATCGAGTAGAACCCCTTCATACTTGGAGACCTATACATCAATCAAATCCAAACAGGATTAGAACATTACCTCCATGATAGGGCTCGAACCTAGGTAAATGCTTTGTGTGCAATCCCCAGCGAAACATTCTGTCTCGCTCACCACCCTACAGGGACTACTAATGGTTTCCAGTACCGTCAATTGTAACCCTAGAAAAATAGCCAACAACCCCGAGGGGGGAGGCATCGTACATACCGACAGCTTGCATCACAGAACAATTGGATCCACATCGTAGCTCGAATCTCCCAAACCCTAGAAGAAACCAACCAAAAACCATGAAGAATAAGCCGATTAAACCAAGACTAGAGAACTTGAATGGAGGAGGATGAGAAAGAGGAACGCCATTGACACCATACCACTCGCGTGACAAAAGATAAGGGAGAAGAATCCTTTGGAATGAGGGGAATGGAGAAGAAGAAAGGAGGAGGAGACGACACACGTTTAGTGGAGGAGAAGGAAGAAGAAAGAAGACACCCGCTCGCCTCGCCACGAAGAGAAGAAGCAATCATGTCCAGTAATGACGCAAACAAGAAAAAACCTTGAGGCGAGAGGAGCTACCATCTCGCAATAGGTGAGATATAGTCCGCACGTACCAGATGTGGGAGGTGAGAGCTATACCTCACATACTGCATGGTACTCTGTCTTATAGTAGGTGATCGCCAGATGGCAGGCATAATATGGGTTCCTCAAGGAGCGGTTTTAGTAAGCTTCTATGACCGGTTCAGACTGGTTATAGAAGCTTCCAATCAGTTTTAATATATATATTTTATGTGTTGGCTTTCATCGGTTCTTCTTTCAGTTTTCAGTTTTCTGTGCTTCTTTACATTTTGCTTTGTTTTTGGATTTCCTTTTTTCATTTTCAATACATGTATAGTTTTTTCAGTACGTGTTTTAAAAAATTTCTTAACATTTGGAACATTTTTTTGATACATGTTGAACATTTTTCAAATACATAATGGGCATTATTTTGACATACAGTTTTTGAACTGTTTTTCTGAATATGTGCTAAACATTTTTTCAAACAAAAGTTGAACTTTGTCTTTGGTTGATATGAAACATTTTTTAAACCATGTAAACATCTTTTAGATTGTATAAACATTTTTCTGAAATTTCACAAACATATTTTTGAAACACATAAACATTTTGAAAAAAATTGACTTACACTTTTTTGAATGACACAAACATTTTTTAATACTGTATAAATATGTTTTATGAACTTTTTATTTTTATTTTTCTATACACGTTTTTGGCTATACATGATTTTTTAGGCGGCGTGCATGTTTCTCCGGAGCCCACCGATCTGTCGTTACCATGGCCCAGTTTGGTATTTTCGGACATATTTGCACTACTGGGACTGAGAGTTTGCCGTGGAGCCCGGCCCATCTCATCCAAAAGCCCAAGTCTACCTTATCCAAGAGGGAAATAGCTCCTCCATTTTCTGTGGTTTATACTGCCGGCGCCGGAACACCCCCAATCCACTACCGATCTGCACATTCCTGTATTATTAGAAAGAGCTTACAGGACCATCTTGTGATTCTGACAAGGAAATTGCTAATATTACTGCAGAACCGAATATGTATGTATGGGGAATAGGGGACAAAATCACAGCAATGTCAGGATAAGATCAATCCTCACGGGTTCACATCACATCATTCAACCGTTGCAGAATCCACTAATAGTATTACAATATATGGTAAGATACTGATACAGTATTAACATTACAGCTTACTGCAGATGTGAGTTTAATTCCCTCAAACGTGTATGTAATAATACTACACAAATACACAATGTGTCTTCATGTGTTCGCCCTGTTTTGCGGCATAGGACGATTTTCAGTCGACACGAAGGGCTTGGGGGGAATCTGCAGGTTCTGCAACCTCCCTGTTAACATGTTTACCACCTTCGTCATCGATGGCCGGTTCTTTGGGTTCCATTGGATGCACCACAGGGCCACAATAGTCAGCTGCCTCATCTTTTCTTTCTCTTCTGCTGTCATTTCCAAAGTAAGCTCCCATTCTTGCTCAGTGGTTATTTTCTCATAAATCCACTCCGGGAGGTACACCTCATTCTGGCTCTCAACACTTGGGTCTGTGTTCCTCCGTCCGCTCACCATTTCCAACACCAGCATACCAAAACTGTACACATCTGACTTGTAAGACACCCCTCCAAAGTTCCGACAGTATAGCTCTGGTGCGATGTATCCCATAGTACCTCTGGCTGCAGTCAACGTAACGATGCTTTGGTCCCTTGCACACAGCTTTGCAAGACCAAAATCTGAGATCTTCGGATTGAAGTTGTAGTCCAGCAAGATGTTGTGTGGCTTGATGTCAAAGTGAAGGATGCGCTGGTTGCAGCCTTGGTGCAGGTATTCCATCCCTCGAGCAATGCCTAAAGCAATATCTATCATTTTGTTTGGTGCAAGGAGTTGTCGAGAAATATTGGAAATATGTGTGAATATGTATTTCTCGAGTGAATCATTGGGCATGAATTCGTAAATAAGAGCCCGTCTAGTTCCTTCGGAGCAAAAGCCCAAGAGATGAACGATATTTGTATGGTGGATTAGTCCAATGGTTGCAACTTCATTGATGAATTCCTCTCCCTCTCCTACGGAGCCCTCTAGCATCTTGACTGCCACAGGCACTCCATTTGGTAGCTCGCCTTTGTACACACTTCCAAATCCACCCTGGCCCAATTTATCCTTGAACCGTCTTGCTATCTTCCTAACTTCAGGGAAAGTGTACCTTGTGGGTTTCGATGTGTTGTATGCCTTCAGAAACATTTCAACCTTCCTATTTATCTCTTCATGATACCTTGACTTCAATGAGAGGTAGAGTGTCGTGGCTACCATCAATGAAAGAGCTACAAATGCAGCTACAGATGATGCTGCTGATTTAAAAGAAAGGAAATTAGCCAGCTGCATTTAGAGAGTTAGCTATGTGTCCATGATTAAATTTCCTGCAGCCCCACCCCTTCTCTTTTTCTGAGGGATATATCTCATCTCATTGCAATGAGAGAACATAAAATTTAAGGTCGTAGGAATTGACGCAGCTCACTTAAACTCACACCACACAATTTCAACTCGAGTTAAATTTCAGTAGCTATTTCTCATGAGTGAAAGTTACGAACATTTATAATTGAAATGGAGAAGAGAGCGCTACCTGCAATTGGGATGACCTTTATACCTGCATGTAAGAATGACAGAATGAGTTCTCCCACGATTTAGTGTAGACAAAAACATAAGAAGCTACGTCTAAAATTTGATAGCAACCACTGCTTCCTGATTTTCTTTCATGAGATTTGATATGTGGGTATAGGAGGGGCATATAGTGTAGCTTCCTGTTAGCTTCATCCTTCGTGTATATTGGACCTCATATGTATATCCTTCGTGTATATTGGACCTCATATGTATGGGTTATATAGATCGATATGTACCATTTTTACTCATTTTTCTTATAACTTTTGTGCAGATCTAGTAACATGAAACTGCTACGATCGTTTGAATACTACAGGTGCATGCTTATTGGTTAGTATCCAATATCTTTATCTGCTATTCTAGTTGGATATTTGGAATGTCCAACATGATTTAAGTTAATACAAGTTTTTTAAAAGGGAGTAAGGGATGTTTATAAATGTGAAGTTTACAGTCTGTACATTGCTGCACATGATATTTTGTCTCTAACCAACATGGGAGATGGGGGAGTATAGCATAGACATAAAAACTGGTATCTTTTCACCTATGTTTTTAAGGCGTCCGTAAGGCGACGCCTAGGCGTCGAGGCGCCCCCCAGCGCTTTGCAAATATGCCCGCTTTAGGCGCCTAGGCGTCGCCTTAAAGCAAAGCGTCGCCTTAAAAACATAGCTTTTCACACACACTGATAAAGAACCATATAGGTAAATGGTGATATTTTAAAATATAACTTTTGATGTTCATTCTGTCAGTAGTAAGGAAAAAGATAACTTGTTGATTGGCTTCATAAATTTACACCAACTTAACACGAATAAAGACCATTGCACATTGTGGATGGAAATGTTGAGTATCATGGCAAGTTTGCATTCTGAAGCAAAATAAACTATGTCAACTGAAAATCAGGTGCTAGCCAAGAACAAAAATGTTTAATACAACAGTCCTGAAGATCATCATAACAGAGTTGCACATGGACAACTTTGCAACCAACATAGGTTTATAAGAATCTGTTTCAGATTCAACTTTGTTAGTACTGTATGATCTTGTTGTGTGAATGGTCTAAATAATCTTGTTATTAATAATTCCTTGTGATGGGTATAGCTTTTGCTTAACCCAGACTCAGGACTACTGCATTAACACCAATGGACATAATTCTAATGGCGACTACTCTTTTCCAAACAACTCTAGTAGTCTAAAGTTCCAAACTGAGAACCTGGTGCCAATTCAGTGTACCAATATTAATATTTAAGAAGCCCAAGTCGATGACTTTTTTTTTGGTCGGACCAGCTCGGTTCAAATTCTCCTAAGTTATTGGAACTTAATCCAGCAGAACGAAATTATGTCCTAAAAACCATTTACGTCTAATTTTTTGAAATCTTCAAATAGCGAATATATCTGACATTATGCAAGTGTTAACATTCAAATGTTACCAATATTAGATTTGTTGGTGGTCATCAGTGCACCTCACATCCATACAGTGGCAAAATTTCGTGGACTAAAATCACCTTCTGAAGGCTTACTTTGGGCAGAAGCAAAAAAGGAAGCAAGGAAATAATAAGGGAGTTACTGATAACCAAAGTCCATATCAAGCCTTGCTAATCTAGGGGAAAAAAGACCTTATGCCCAAGCAAAGTTTGGTTTCTATTCTAAAATGACCTGCACAGAGGGCAGTTATGTTTCATTTTTAGAATTTGGCAAAAGAGTTAAGCATAATAGTTTCGCACTGCCATCTCCAGACAAAAGTTTTTGAGGGTCCGTCCAGGCATGCGAACCTAGAGCCTGTCCTTGTTTGCACTGAAACTGTAGGGGAGGCCACAAAAGTAAGTTTTATTGAAGACAAAGAACTAAAGAGATCTGCACAGCAGGCTGTTACTGGCTAACCACTGGACTAATTTGCAGTGCAGTACTGCAGTTACGTGGAAAGTTTTTCTATAGGTAAAAATCTTGCTGACAGTTAGAAATTTGGAACATACGAGATTGTCAAGAGAATAGATAGAAAAATAAAAATTCTGAAATGTCATTAGAAATAAATTGAGTCACCATAATGATACATGATTTCTCCAGGGAAAGAAATAATACCATGTCTCTTGCAGAAAGCTTGATCCCTTTGTGAGTCAAATCCACATTTTTGACCTTCTTCTTCGCACTGTTGGCAAACACTAGTGATATTACTAGAGTACCAAGAAAATGCCGTTTCACCAATACTGATGCTTCTGCTTGCCCTATACTCGAAGGTTGCAGTGTTGTCGACCTTCTTCCGTATGAAGTATGAGTGATGAATCTGACTAGTATATGGTATCGGGATCTCCTTAGAAAAAACCATGCAATCCAAAGGTAGAACAGACATGTATGCGTTGGGGTTCACCAAATACCAGAACTGGATGTCCTTATTAACAAGACAAGCGACTGGGCCCACTATACCGTATAGATCTATTGGTATAGAATCTCTTGAACAACCTACTAAGCTTGCAACATCCAACTTTTGAGGTTTGTACACATCAGTTGATAGATTTGCTGAGATGAGTATCTGAAGTGGGCAGTGAGGTGATGTGTCTATAGGTGGACTGATGTTTATGACTAGATCCTTATAAAATATTGCAGTCACTTTGCAGGAGCCAAGAACTGGGTGATACAGGATGGTGTCCTGTCCAGAGCATGATAACTGCATACCTGGTGCACCACAAGGTGGAGGTTGGGTTGCAAGCCTGAATGGGAACCGGACCTCTGGTCCATGTTTGCTGCACCGACTTGGTGAACAATTCTTGAAGAATTCTTCATCATCCCATGCTGTGGCAACATATGTTCCATTGGCGAGAAGAGAGATGAGCAGCACTATGAAGAGAAGTCCTGGCATACTGTTGTAATGGAATGGAGATGAAGAAGGCAAAGAAAGAGAAGCTCATGAATGTAACAAGGAGCACCTGCAGTGGAATTAAGTGAAAATTTATATTGTGCTTGTGTGGACAAGGAGTAATTCCAGTTGCCAATGAACTTTCTGTCGTGCTGTGTTTCAGAAAAATGAAGCATTGTCATTCAGAGTGCTTGCTTGCTATCAGTGTTGATTAGTCAAACAGAGTAATAATGGATGGCTTCATTTTCCACAACTGGCACATCACCTTAACTCGACACAATTGGATTTGGAACGAAGTACCGGCTTTCTTCTTCTGTCAAATCCAGAAGACCAACTGCATTTCTTCTTCTTTTGAGTCAGTCAATGCTATCACAACCATATATTTGTATACAGCTCGCAGGGAGTTATCTTTGGCAGTTAATCTTCTTAACCAGTTATTATGTCATATACATGGATATGTGGTTCTCTGAACCAGCCAACCATGGCGAGATCTATCGCGTTCCACTTCCACCATCTCACTGCCTTGAAGCACGATAATACATTCTTTCAACAATGTGCAGCACCACGGCCAAAGGGACTTGATTGCTTTTTATAAAAAGTTACAGGGCCCTGATTGCTTTATAAAAAAGTTACAGGGACCTGATTGCTTTTGTATAAAAAAAGTTACAGGGACCTGATTGCTTATTTTTTTTGAAGGGACCGACATGTGGGCTCCACCTGTCATAACGGTCAACCTAATGGTCAAAACTAGCGGTGTTGACTTTGATGCCACATCAGATCTGACGAGTGGACCCAATCTGTCATAAACACAATTAAAATTAACTAACACAGCCATCAGTGCAACGTGGTTGTTTTTGGAACAGCGAACCAAAATAGTGGTAGGTTTTAGGGAATTTCAAAAAGGTGGTAGTTTTCCGGAACCCTAGCCCCAAATGTGGTAGTTTTATGCTATTTACTCTTGAAAGCCTTAACTGTCTTTTCTCTGATTGCAATTCTTGTTTCAAATCGTGTTCAAGGGTGAATTCATTGGCATGATTGTCCTTCTTTTTCTTGTGCCCCTCTCAGGGATGTATCATCTCCATTCCGTTAGGAAGGGGATCCACCCTGGTACGATTTTCAGTCTTAGGAGCTAGTTTGTAGTGATACCAAGGCTATAGTTTGCCGCCGTCTTGGATTTACCCAACTGGTGCCCTCTTCCTCAGTGGAATCAGCTTTTTTATGAACACATATATGGTGATTCACCTTTTTCTATTTGATTCATGTACACTTGTTTTTCTTAAGTTCCATTTCCGCGCCGTGGCGATGTGCCATGGTCTTGCAGCGAGTTTGGTGAAGTAAAAACTGTTAAAATATTGGTTGCATGAACACAGAGTTGAAAGTGTATTTTGGTGAAGTAAAATCTATTTGATTCATGTACACTTTTGTTTTTCTTCAGTTGTTTCTGATGTTTTTTTTTTGCTGCTATGCTGAAAGGTTTTATACCAAATATGAATTATTTCCCATTCTTTATAAATGGGAACCCCTTGTGACTAATTAAAAGCTGGTTTCCTGGCATGCTGTCCTCAGTGTATGTATATTCCCTTCATCCTGTAACAAACTTGTTCTTGTTACTCTTCTCGGTTTAATTTATTTTCGCAAACTTATTCTTGTAACCATGAATGTGACTGTAGACTCTGCGTCCAAGAAAATTGTGGTGAAAATGATGAGGCCTTCCATTACAAAGCAGTGGACAGCAGTAGCAACCTCACTCTTAGGGCAAGTGGACAGCAGTAGCGATCTCACTCTCAGAGAAGAGCTGCAAAGCATACATGATGGTGTCCTGACCAGAGCATGATAATTACTTTGTAGTGGTTGGTATGAGCGAAAGGGCTCGTCTCATCTTCAATTCCTCGCTTTGTACTGGTTATGATACGAGACTGGACGGGAGCTAGGCTTCAGTCACACTGTAGTCCCAACAACACAACGGGCCGAGAGGGTCGCATTCGCGCATTTGGAAACTCTGACCGACTGAATTCCTTCAGGGCCAGGTACGCAGCTATCACCGGTACAACACCATTTTATTTGTACCAGCAAGACAAGCAGCTGTGAATAAGCTGCCAGTAGTGCTCATCTCTTCTCTTTTCTCGTCTACCTATGTTTACTACTGCTAAAAAAACTGTGATTACCATGATAAACCGCGAGAAAAAACAAAACAAAACAGTACAGTCTGCAACGACAACAGTTTGTATTTTTTCCCTGCAAAAAAGGAAAACAGTTTGTGTTATTTACCGCCAACACAGTTACTAATAACCAGATGCGGGGCTATGTGCTCTTCAGAGGGTTACTAAAAAAGTCTGAAGGAATTTTTTTAGAAGGTACCCCCCCCCCACCCCCACCCCACCCGCGCGCGAACTTTCACTCTACCTCCGCCCGCGCTAATAACTTTATACTGACTTACCTGCAGCTGGTGATCTGCATTTTCTTTAGAATGAGCATGTTTGTCTTCTACTAGATACACATGACAAAATGCATTACCTACACGGCAACATCCATGCTAATTAACAGTGTTGTCTCTTCACAGCAGGTGTATGCAAATGTCACTCTAGATTCCACAAGCTACATATTACTGTGCCTAATAATATCTTCAGATTCGTAATAATAGATATATGTCTTCCATAAAGAACAATGATTTCATTTTAGAACCTTACTATCATGGATGCTGCAGTTGGAAGTAATACCCCTCCATCCTCGAGCTGCTACCTACTGAACCTATGACATGCTTCAGCAGAAAAGTTCACATGAGTCGGAAACAATTATTTAATACAACCATAGCTTCAGCCTTTTGCAAGCGAAGTGCTTCAACTTCATCATACATTATTACAGTACTCATCTATATTTTCGCTTGTATCCTCCTCAGAGATTTCATTCAACTCGGACGACAAATGGTAAGTATCATCAGTATGGGTGTGCCCTTCGTCACAGAAGAATGGTCTGGATGGCATCTGCAAGGTATCGTCACCCCCTTCCAGCATCTCTACAACCTCGCTCATTGTCGGACGATCTTGAGGCCTCATCTGGATGCACCATAGTCCAACAATGCACAGCTTCCTCTCCAGCTCATGCATGTCAGCAACAGAAACAGATATCTCACCCGCCTCTTGCTGAGTAACCGGTCATATACCCATGATGGGTAGTAAGACTGACTCGAGTTTGCTGCGTTTGGATCGGCATTCCTTCTTCCTCCAGCCATCTCCAGCAGCAGCATTCCGAAGCTATAAACATCAGACTTGCTTGATATGACACCAAAGCTCCGAGATACCATCTCAGGAGCTATGTACCCAATTGTTCCCCGTAGGACACTTAATGGAACAAAACTGTTGTCTCTTGGGTATAGTTTGGCGAGACCGAAATCAGCTATTTTTGGGATGAAATTGTTGTCGAGCAAGATATTGTGCGGCTTGATGTCAAAGTGGAGAATCTGCATGTCACAACCCAGATGCAGGTAGTTAATACCCCTGGCAATGCCCAAAGCTATATCGTTAAGCTTGTCCCAGGAGAAGCTCTTGTCGGCGGAGAAGATGTACTTATCGAGAGAACCTCTAGGCATGTACTCATATACTAAAGCCCTCCTCATCTCCTCTGAGCAGAAACCCATGAGATTCACCACGTTTACATGGTGGATCCTACCGATGGTGGAGACCTCACTAATGAAGTCTTCTCCGTTGCAGCTGGAGTTACCCTCTAGCATCTTGACCGCGACATGAACATTGCCTGGCAATAACACACCCTTGAATACGGATCCATAGCCTCCTTGACCCAGCTTATCTCTGAAATGGCTTGTGATTGCGGTGATGTCGGTGTAGGCGTACCTCGTCGGACCAAGCATTTGTTGCAGTCGGAGGAACTTCTCGACCGCATCGATGGTTACCCTTGTTTTCAAATACTTGTAGCCAAGGAAAATTAACACAGCCATGGGTGCCAACACGAACCTGCACAGCACTGCAAAAACAGGTTCATTCATTTTATGACAGTATGAATGAGGCGCAATACAATAGACTGGATAATATATAAATCTGACGTACCAGCAATCCACTTCACGAGCCACAAGGCAGCAGCTATCATACCGGACTCTGAAAAACTGTAAATATTGTTGTACGGTACTTGAGCTAGAAGAGCATCGAGCATGCATGCCTCGAAAAAGAGGTCGGCAGTAGTAAGGAACACAAACCAATCCTTAACAGTTTTCACTTCACCAAGCCCTCTGCAAGATATGGAAATGGAACTTAAGAAAGACTAAAGTGTACAGGATTCAAATAGAAAAAATTGCTATACCAAACTCACCGTCTAAACCTCATTAGGCACCTAGTGATGCCCTTTCCAGTGAAAGGATATCGAAGAGCGAATCCATTCTTCATGGATTCTATGGTACCTGCATAACTTGCATTCGGTACCCAACTACCCAAAGGAGTCATTGCCAGATATCCACAAGAAGGCTCAAGGCTCCCAACAGCACCAGAGTATATGCCAGTTAACACATAGACAAACGAATGGCTGGTGCTCATGCAAGTGACGGGCATGTACATACCATTGTTCCTTACTTCCTGAGAACATCTAACAAAGCTAGCGACACTGTATGCAAGAGGCAGTAATTCAGCTTTAGGGGGATAGTAATATGGACCATATTTGTGTTCATAAAAAGGCCGATTCCACTGAGGAAGAGGGCACCGGTTGGGTAAATCCAAGACAGCATCAACAACCCAGAAGTAAGAAACAGTATAGTTGATGCGGGACACATGATATGTTGCATTGTTGATGCGAATTGTAGCCCTGGTATCACTGCAAACTAGCTCGTAAGACTGAAAACCACACCAGGGTGGATCACCTGCCTGACGAAATGGAGATGATACGTTCCTAAAAGGGCCACAGGAAAAAGAAGGACAGTCATGCCGATGATGTCGCCCTTGAACATGATTTGGAACAAGAACTGCAAACAGAAACGAGACAGTTAAGGCTTCAAGGACAGTGAGATGGTGGAAGTGGAACGCGATAGATCTCGCCATGCCAGACTGATTCAGAAAACCACACATGTATATATATGATAGAATAACTGGTTAGGAAGATGACTCCCTGCTGGCTGTTTACAATTATATGGTCGTGATGGCATTGACTGACTCAAAAGAAGAAGAAATGCAGTTGTTCTTCTGGACGTGACAGAAGAAAGCCAATACTTCGTTCCAAATCCAATTGTGTCCAGTCATGTGCCCGTTGTGGAAAATGAAGCCATCTATTATTACTATTTGTTTGACTAATCAACACTGATAGCAAGCAAGCACTGAATGGTAATGCTTCATTTTTCTGAAACACAACACGACAGAAACTTCATTGTCCACGCAGCTATCATGACAAGCACAACATAAACTCTCACTTAATCCCGTTACAGGCTCTCGTTTTTTTTTTCAAAACGGAGGAAAAAGTTTTGCCTCTCTCATTAATAAAGAAGTAGAGTTGTCCGGTTAATTTGCGAAAAACCGAACGAAAACCGTCACAATGACCCACACAGGGCCACAACGGCCAAGGTGGCTTCGATGGCCTGCAAATGCCTTCCAGGCCATTCATCTGCCTCGAGGGTGCGGTCCTGTGTCGTTCGGCACTGGCGCCGTCTGATGTTCTTCTCTGTTCGCTCTTCTGGTTCAAGTTCACTTGGAGGACTCTGTCGACTACACGCTAGAGCTTTCTTTAGGATTTTTATGTAGGGCTTGTAGTCTTTGGTGCTTGTAAGCTGCTGGGCAACACTCTGTATCGGCTGTAGCTTTTCCTTTCTGTTCCGGTTTGGTTGTACTGGTGGCCTTGTGTAATTCCTGGCCGGTTGATGGCTTTGTTAATTCAAAGTCGGGCTCCTCTGGAGCCTTCGTTCAAAAAAAAAAAAACAAGTACATCTTCTCGTCCGAGAAGAGTTTCTCTTGGGACAAGCTAAATGAGATTGCTCTGGGCATTGCCAGAGGGATACTTGCATCGAGTTTGTGATATGCAGATTCTTCACTTTGACATCAAGCCGCACAACCAGAGCCGTACCTAAGAATCTGGGGGGCCGGTGCAAAATTTGAAATTAGGCCTTTATATGGAAATGCTAATTATGAAGTCAATATGATAGTTTATTTCAAAAAAAAGACAATATGATAGTAATTATTAACCGGAAATTACTACTCCATGGAACCCGAAATTTGAACATTTTCCTTGAAATCTTATGTTTCAAAGAATACACACATACCTATGGATGTATAATACTTTTTGTAAAGTTTAATGCCAGGGCTCGAACTCCCCCCGCTCTCCTCTCGCGCGACCACGTCGTCCCCGCGGGCGACCGGCCGCGCTCCGGCGCCCCCTTCCTCCAGAGCCCTTCCTCCCTCCTCCTCGCAGCAGTCGCCGCGGCACCCGCGCCGGACCTGGCCCCTGGTCGCTGGCGGCGGCGGCCTCCGCCCTTCCTCTAGGTGCTCCCCGACGGCGGGCGGTGTGCGCCGGAGGTGCTCTTCGGCGGCGCGGTCCGACGTGGCGGCGGAGATCCGGCGCGGCGTGGGTGGACGACTGGGCGACGGCGTCACCATTGGCGGCGGGGTGGCGCGGCTTGACCCAGCCCGCTCGGCCCAGATCTGGGCCCTTCGGGCCCCATCTGGGTTTGGGCGGGCTGGCGGCGGGATGGGCCGGCGGCGTGGCCTCTAGGAGGCGGGAGAGCGGCGTTGACGGCTGGGAGCGGGCGGCGCAGATGCCGGCTTGCTGCAACATGGCCGGCGAGGCTTTGTGGGTCCGTTGTGGACCTGGTCGGGCCTGGGGTGGCCTGGTTTGCCCTGCTGCCACGTCCGGGTGGCGACCACGACGTCGCCGGGGGCTCGGGCCTCCCGCATGTCGGCGGGGGAGGTGCTTCCCTCCCGCTTGGCTTCGGTGTGGTTCCTCCCATCGCTTGGCGCTTCTTTCCGGCCTCCTTGGCCTCGTGGTGGTGTTCACAGCGGGGCGGCGTGGATGTGTCCAAGACCGTGGTGGCGCGTGCTTGCGGGTGGGTTGATGGTTGGATGGCCCCGGTTCGAGTGGGTAGCGGTGCTTGGGGATGCGGGAGAAATCTCTGCCGGTTCTTCCGGCTCCGATGCGGTGACACCTGAGGGTGCCATCATTCCTTCCTGAAGGGCGTCGGCGCTACCCATCCCCCGCTCCCCTCCGTATGCCGGGGGAAACCCTAGGACTCGTCCGGGCAGCAGCGTCGTTGGCGTCGCATTCCTTCTTGGAGGTGCTGCTTGGTATGCGGCGGGCCGGTGCCATGGCGTGTGGTGGGACGCCGATGGAGGGCGCAGCAGTGGCGGATCATTTGTGCTTGTCGAGCTGCCGTTGTTGGCTTTTATTTCTTCTTCTTTTTCCCTTTGGGCTTGTTGTGCCGTTCACCCCGGCAGTTACCCTGTGATTGTGTGTCTGGTGCTTTATAATATAAAGCGGGGGGAAACCCTTTTTCGGTAAAGTTTAATGCCAAAATACGTTTTATGCGAGGTGCACAAAAATAACAAAATTCTGTATTTCTTGCACATAGTATCCACTATAAAGTACATACAAGGTTTGTTTTTTGTACAACTCATACCAAAATGTATTTCACAATGAAATTTTGCACAAATCTACAAGTACTTGTGCATTTATATTCATTTTTTATCTTAAAAAATGTCAATTTTTGAAATAAATAAATAAATGTGGAGCCTGAGAAGTAAAAAGCCTCACTCATTTATTAGCATACAATAAACATAATCTTCTGAATAATAGCACAAGAGCGATGGATGATGGGAAGAAAAACTAAATAGATGACAGCAGAGCGCATGGATCCATTTCTTACCTCAAATATCTCTAAAGAATTTGCAAAGTGATTTGTTGAAAGGTGAACAGAGAAGACGTCCCTTTGGATTATGATGCATGCGAAATTTTCTAATCAAACATGACGTTGATTAATATCACTAACTGCTACTATTAGAGAGTGAGAGGATGGGTACTAATTGGCGTTGGAAGCTAGGAGGTTCCACTGGACGTTATACATTCCTTCATTATCCTCTTAATTAACGTTGTTAATTGCTATTTAAGATAAATTTGGGGGCCCCAAAATTTTATGGGGCCCTGTGCCGTTGCACACCCTGCACTTGCTTGTGATACGGGCCTGCGCACAACATCCTTCTAGACAGCAATTTTGTCCCAAAAGTTGCTGATTTCGGTCTCGCCAAACTGTATCCAAGGGACTAGAGTTTTGTGCCATCGAGAGTCCTACGGGGAACTATTGGATACATAGCTCCTGAGATGATATCCGGAGTTTTGGGGTCATATCGAGCAAGTCTGATGTTTACAGCTTTGGGATGCTGCTGTTGGAGATGGCTGGAGGAAGAAGGAACGCTGATCCGAATGCAGCGAACTTGAGCCAAGCATACTACCCGTCATGGGTGTATGATAGACTAACTGAACAAGAAGTGTGTGAGATATCTCCCGTTGCTGGCAGGCATGAGTTGGAGAGGAAGCTGTGCATGGTTGGACTATGGTGCATCCAGATGAAGTCGCATGACAGGCCGACAATGAGTGAGGTCATAGAGATGCTGGAAGGTGGCTTCGATGGCCTGCAGATGCCTTCCAGGCCATTCTTCTGCGACGACGAGCACACCGCTGTTCCGAATTCTTACCCTTTGTTATCCGAGCTGACCGAGATCTCGGAGGAGGATGAGATCTCAGATTCTTATGTTTCCCGGGTCCTATGAACTTCTATGTGGAAACATGTAATAAAATCTAGCAGTTAAAGAGGATATATAACTCCAATTGCTTAAGTGGTAGTAGAATCTAGAATGTAATCATCTTTCTGGAAGACAAATATTATCCGGATATATGAATAACAACTTGTGAAAGCTGAAGTGTTATTTGCGCTTGGTGTTAGAACATTGTCGGCATGAATACGTGTATGGTTGAAAGAATGTATTATGGTGATTCAGGCAGAGGCAAACCAAAACATGATGTAAGAAATGCAGAGAAATCCATTTTCGACAGCTGTTGGTGACGATATTTTTCTACTGCCCCATCCTCTCCTGTATAAACCCTTGTGTAGCCAAAACTTCTGTAAATGCAGAGAAATGTATAATGGTGTTTTGTAGGTCAAAACTTCTGTAGTAAGTGTGAACCATTTCCCATTCTTTGTAAAATGGTAGCCCCCAGTCTTTTGTAAGTCGAAATTTCTGTAGCATGTTTCCTTCCTCCTGTAGCAAACTTACTCTTCTTGCTCTTGTCAGTGTATGGAGACTGCAAATGCGACCTCCTGCCGTGTTCACATTTTTTTCTACGGCCAAGTTGTTACAATCATGAATGTGATTATAGACTTGTTGCCGTCCCGGTCCAGGTCAGTGTATCATCAAGTAAATTGCTGCAAAAATTATGAGTCCTTTGGACCATTACAAATCAGTGGACAGCAGTAGCAACCTCGGCCTCAGGGTAAGAAATTGAGTTGTGAAATTTCAGTCAGAGCCGCGGTGCACTTATCTTTGGAATTTCAGTGACCTGCAGTCGTCGCACATATGGAGTACTGGACAGCAGCAGCAACCTCACCGTCAGCTCAAGGCAAGAAAAATTAAGCTGATTTCTTGCTGTCACACGCATTCCGAATTAATCGGCGGTAATTTCAGCCGTATAAAAACATTCAGATGACCTCAAAGTTCAGCAAATAAACTACAATCTAAGAATGAAACCTCCTGCCGTACGTGTTCCTGCGATTACGAGTATGATTGTAGACTCGCTGCCACCCAGTCCTGCATCTTCAGCAGTAAACAGCCGTTGCGAGGACGACGAGTCCTCTGGCTCATATGAAGCACTACAAATAACTGGACAGCTGCAGCAACCTCGCACCCAGGGCACCTTGCTCTCAGGGCAAGGAAAGTCCTCTCTGTCATTTAAATTTCTACAGCAATAATTTCAGACATGTAAAACGTCAAATGACTTGTAGACCGAGAACAAATTGCCACGGTATTCCAATTTAATCTGCGTTAATTTCAGCCATATAAATAACATTCAAATGACTTGGAAGTCCAACAAAAAACTGCAAGCTAAGAGTGTGACCTGCTGCCGTATGTGTTCATGCGATTAGGAGTGAGACTGTAGACTTGCTGCCGTGTGTGTCCTGCATCTTCAGCAGAGAATCATTAATGCAATGTAGACTTGGTCTGAAAATTCCAGGCCCAGTATCATCTCCTGTAGTAAATTGCTGCGAAAATGACGAGTCCTTCCATTACAAAATTAGTGGACATCAGTAGCAGCCTCAGTCTCAGGGCAAGTTCAAAAAGGGCAAAAAAAAAACTCCATCAAGTTCAGTCATATAAGCGTTGCAGCAACTTGGAATTTCAGTCTGAGTCATGGTCCTCTGGCTCATATGTACCACTACAAAATATAAGCGTTGCAGTCATATAAGCGTTGCAGAACAATGGTCCTCTGGCTCATATGTACCACTACAAAATAACTGGACAGCAGCAGCAACCTCACTCCCAGGGCAAATAAAGTCCCGTATCTCTCAACCAAATTTCTACAGCAATTATTTCAGATGTCTAAACGTCGAAATAACTTCTAGACCGAGACCGAAACCATGCTTACAAGGGTTCGTTTTGGTCGAATGGGTGCTGATCTGGTTTGATCTATAACATATAAACAGATCTATAATTTCTAAAAAAAATCAAGAGCAACTTCCTGGCATTCAGTTAGCACAGCTATAACAATTATTTTCAAACAACAACTGAATAGCATAGACAAACATACAAGTCTAGGCTCGAGAGATGAGCTGCGAAGCACAGAGCATGTAGAAAAAAGTAATTCATGATGAAACCCAACTTAAAATAATACTAGTATAGGCCGAACTTCCCCAGATTACGGATTCAAAAGCGTCTTAGTACATTACATACTTGACTCGAATAAGACACGATAAGTTTTTTTTGTAGATAACATATAAACACCACCGACCACATTGATGCGACGCGACAGACTCGGTGAGAACTAACAAGTGCAGCAGCCATTCTTCACCTGGAGAACAAAAGTGTTAATCTTCTAGTGACTCAATACAGATAAATATGAAATCTTATAATAGCTCCTATGTAACATAGTGCAAGAACAACACAGTAAAAACTAGCAAGCTTAAAAAAAGACAGTACAAACTCATAATAAGCTCAGTAGAACCCTAAAAAGAGTTATATCATATTACAAGCTCCACCTCCCAGAACACCACTGACAATAAAAGCCTTTTGACACATATTTGTTGGTTGAGGGAGTTGAATGATGAGAATAGTGATTATGCTAATAACATTGGCTAGAAATACACTGCTTTCAACTTATAGAATGTGAAACAACCAAATTACTTAGCATGACCACCATTTTTATGACCATAGTTTGAGGATGCATGCGACCTATATTGGCCACCAGATATTTTTCGAAGAGAAAATTAGAAGGTCAAAATATCACAAACTACAATCAGAAAATCTTCTTGCCAGTTCAAATGTTTCAGCACATTAGCACATCAAACTAGATAGTCATGCTAACATTTCAGGTCCACTGCAACGTACCCAGCAGTAATGGTTGTGCCTAGAATCATGAGAAGTCATACAATTAACCACTGTTCAAGAAATCTTCCGATTCAGCGATTTATCATCCGATTTATCGCTACTCATGGGGTGACCGATAAGATTATGTCTTATCTTCAATGTTTATCGTTTGGGCCGATTTATCACTCTGACAAGTAATTTATCAGGAATTTACCAATAAATCACGCCTATTCCTAACATTATGTTTGCAAAAACTATGTTTCTTTGTGTTTTCTGGACCTTGTTTTGCAATATGTACTATTGTCCTATTTTGTTTGTCATTATAAGAGGATTCAAAGGCTACGAATCAAGATAACACTTCTGTCCAATATTGTTTTGGTGTTGAATATAGCATTTAGTGTTGGGAACCTGAGATTTGCACAAAATGGTCGATTGATAGTTGGCCGATAAAATTGATTAATTGGCCGATTTCCAATTAATCTCTAATCTCCAGCTGGCCGAGACGCTAATAATAAGCGATATTCTCAACATTGCAATTAACAACAGTTTCACAATAAAGGCACATGAATAAGAGAAGGCAACATGACCCAGTTAGAAACATGGTTTTAAGGCGTTCATAAGGTGATGCTTAGAGCATCTCCAGCCGTTCGGCCCCCCAGGGCGGCGAAAAAAGGCCGCCTGGGGGCGAACCGGCGCAGTTTGGCGCTTGGGGGCGGCTCGGTCCCCAGTCGTTGCCCGCAAGGCCGCCCTGAGTTTGGCGAAATTACGTAGATCTGGTACGAACTCGGTGAAATTTTATTGAAATTTATACAAAAACGTAAAAAAAACATGCAAACTACGCAAAACTAAGCCAAACTACGCCACTAGCCACTACCCTGCCTCCACTGCCCGCCATCTACATGCCGAGAAGCCTGTAGAAGCGGGTGTAGTCGCCGCCGCCGCCGCCGTCGTCGTCGTCACGCGCCCCGCCGGAGCCACCCACGTCCCTGCTGCAACCCTGCCCTGGGTCGCCGACGCGTGGCCGGGAGCTGGACAGGCCGGCCTCTTCCTCCTCGTCGCTGTCGAGGATGATGACGCCGCCCTCCTCACGGCCGCATCGCCGGGCTTGGAGTTCCGCGTACGCCTGGCACTAGCGGCGCACCTGCTCGCGGACGTAGTCCTCCTTCACCCACTTTAGGGCGGACTCGTCCTCGGGAGCCACCATGTCGGTGTGCTCCGGCTTCACGGGGAGCAGGCCCGGCTCGGGCTTCAGCCGGACCAGGCGAAGGGAGCGCGGGGAGGGGCGGGCACCCTCGTTGATAACGAGGGCTCCACTGTGGGTGCGGCACCGCTGCGGAGTCTCCTCCAGCTCTGGCTTGACGGGGCGGAGAGCCGGCGAGCCAGAGGAGAGCGAGCTGGAGCCCGACGACGAGGATGTCGGCTCCATTCGCCACGGCGTCCAGGAACTGCCACGGCAGTGAGAGAAGGATGGTCGCGTCGGGAACTCGAGGCGCGGCACGTTGTCGGTCTCGATGTGGTCAAGGACGACCTCGAGGGTGCGGCCGTGGAAGCCCCACCACTCGCGCCGTCCTTCTGCGTTGAGGCGACCGCGGGGAATGACGCCGTTGACGAAGGCGATCTGCTCCTCGCGGCAGCGCTGGAAGTACATCGTCCACAGCGTTTCGCTGTTGGGCGCGTACCTCGGTTGGTTCTGCTGCTCCTCCGTCAGGGAGGAGCGGATACGGGCGATCTCCGCCCGCCGTGCCGCCCCTTCGGGCACCGGGACGTCGTCTGCGCTCAGCCTCCACGCCCCTGGCATGCGCATGTCAGGGGGCGCCGGGTACTCGACCTCGTAGAGGAGGCGCGCCTCCGGCTCTTGGAGGTGTCGGCGGCCGAAGCCGTTCGCCGCTGCGCCATCGCCTGGGAACCTCTCGGCCATTGTCTTTGTTGTGCTCGTCGGTGGGAAGGCGAAGATGGCTTTTGCGAGAGGGGGAGGTTGTGGCGTTCACCGGCGGGGAGTGGGCGCCTTTTATAGCCCAAGTAGGGCTCCGGGAGGCGGCATGCCGGGCGACGCGTGGCGGGAGCGGGCGGGATGCGCGTCGGCGGCGCCTTCACTGCGCCGCCCGTGAGGCATCAATGGAGCATCAATGGAGGCTCACCGGCGCGGCAACGCGGCAGCCTTGGCATTGATCCCTGCGGAAACCGAGGCGATGAGGGCGATGAAGCGGCGTCTCGCTGACTAGGAGGGCCCGTCCCCTTCGTGCCAAAACCGCTCGCCCCGGCGCCCCCGGGCGCCCCCCGGCGCGCCGGGTTCGGCCTGGGTTCGCCTGCACTAACTTTGGCCCAAACCGGCAAAAAAGGGCTCTTGGGGGCGCGACTGGGCCGTTTTTTCGGCGCCGGCGCAAAAAAATCGCCTTGGGGGGCCGTGTTGGGGGCGCGGTTGGAGATGCTCTTAGGCATTGCCTAGGCGGTAAGGCACCTTGGCAGCGTCTTGGCAATTTGTCTGCCTTAGGCGCTTAATTAAGTGTCCATTAGGAGATAAGGCGGGGGTTGATCTCCTCTAGATGCCTTTGACGCCTTAAAATCCTTGGTTCACATTTATAACTTAATTTTACAGTTGTGATACAAGTCACTGTTGATACTAGAAATAGATAAGGCAAACCAGTTCTGCAGTACAATGCAAGGAATATTCATAGCAGCAGTAAACTTAGCTGCCTCATAATTAAGAATTTAGCTGGTAAGAAGAAAAAAACAGAGATGGCCTGTAGTTTTTCTCCTGTAAACTCATTCCTCGTCAGGTCAACCAAATAAATTATGCCAAAACAAGAAACTCTAGCAACAAAAGTGATATTGGGAATTCTATTTTAAATAAACAGATAGATACCAAGGGAAATTCAATTTCATCCATGTGCTACAAATGTTGAAGTGGCTGTGGCATACAGAAGGGGTCAGAACCAAATGACAAAATCACTATTATGATAGAAAGTATGGATTCAATATGGAGCTAAGTTTGGTGCCAAGATCAGAAAATAATAATGGATAAAATAATATAACTAAGTCTGGTCAAGACGTGCCAACTGACTTACTAATTTGAAGTTTGATTTGATATCCTCAAAAACATAAGACAACTACATTATAATATAACATATATTGAAAACAAACTATGGCTTTCAATTATGGAAGGGACAGTTACTAAGTAGGTGCTATTATTGGAAATCACTTATTAAGTTCAAGTGATGGGTGTGTATTTAAGAATCAAAATAATTGTATTCAAGTAATCATGTACATTAACATAAGTAGATTGTGTTACTCCTACGATATAAAGAATGGTGAGCAATCACCTGGTGGATAAAAAATCGCAACAGGGTAGCAGTTACCAATATCATGGGATACACCAAATCTCTTAGATTGCATTGACTGAAGTTGAACCATGTACTCCTCGGCGGCGGCCTCCGCCATGAGTGCCCCCTCGGGAGTTGAGCCGCCTGTCCGCACCGTGGAACCTGACCTGCCACCGGTCATATTCATGGGCGACGAGCTCCGCCGTGTGGAATGACCCGATCCATTTGTTCTTGTGGGTCTCCCGATCAGTGAGGTTCGCCACCCACGTCCCCCATGCCTGTTGGCGGAAGGTGAAAAATTTTCTCTGCGGTTGCCACGGGGGAGGGAGGTCCAGGAAGTCGAAGATGCGGGCGGGGCCACATCAGTGGGGTGGTAGCGGCTCAAGAATGTGCTGCTTGAAGATGAACCGTGGGCGTGGCGGCATGGAGATGCGCTGCGGATCAGCGGCGGGAAGCGCCGGCGATGAGATCCGGCCATTGGAAGGAGGGGGCATCAGGAAACAGTGGGGGGATTCGCCGGCGGCGGGGATGGGGGAACGATAAGAGGCAGAGGAGGCGGAGACGAAGAGGAGAAGAAGTGGCTTTTTTAACTCGGTCGCCGAGCGGTGGAGTAAAAATAGGGGCGACGGAGGCGGCCGAGGATAATTTATCCTCCACTATGGGGTATTGGGGATCGGCTAGATCCGGTTAGAGGAGTAAAATGAAACCAGGTTTTTAGTCTAACCGGTTATTGGGGATCGATTAGAGTTGCCCTTATGGGTGTTTAAATGTTTTAATTGTTACTCTCTCTGGAAACAAATATAAGTTGTTTTAGGTCCAGCGAAAACATCAGAGGCTGCAACTGTTGTGCTCTTGTATTTCGTTTCTTGTTTTCGTATTTGAGTTGGGATATCAGTCAGAGTCATGGCGCACTGACAGCTCTCTACTCTACCATATCTCCAGAAATTTAGTCAGTGATTGTAGACCTGCAGTCCAGTGTCGCTTATCTATGGACCAAAGTAGCTAGTGGAGGGTCAGGGCGCATTCCGATTTACTCTGAGTTCATTTCAGCAGTATAAAAAACATTCAAATGACTTGGAAGTCCAGCAGAAAATTACAAGCTAAGAATGCCATGTATGTTCTTGCGATTAGGAGCACGATTGTAGGCTCACTGTCATCCAGTCCCATATGTATCATCCGCCAGAAATATGTTAGCTGCTGCAAGAAGGACTGAGTCTTCTGGCTCATCTGAACCACCACATATGTTAACTGGACATCAGGAGCAACTAGTTTTCATGCAGCATTACTATTTCAGTCGAGTAAACATCAAAAGCAAAACCACAGAGCAAGGGCACACTTCTGCGGCTTATGAGACATCATTTGGCATCACACAAGGGCACACTTCTCTTCCATGTCGACAAGAAGAACGGTTCAACTCAAGTTTCTCTCTCTGCAACAATAAACACGTGGAATTTTGCCAATCCAACTTTCTGGAACAAATAACAGTTTTCTCTCCCTCGTCTGGTACTAACATGCAGTGCAGCAGTTATCCCGTATATTTCCTGATATTGATCTCAAGACAAATGAAAAAAAAAGGAGCATCACATTATATCTATGGAGATGGCATGCTTTTCAAACCAAAGCTGATAAGCACACTCGAAAACACACCTGTTGGTGATACTTGGGTAAACACCAAAAGCAAAGCCACATAGCAAGGGCACACTTCTGCGGCTTACGAGGGATCATTTGGCATCACACGAGGGCACACTTCTCTTCCATGCCAACAAGAACAATAAACATGTGGAATTTTGACAATCCAACTTTCCGGAACAAATAACAGTTTTCTCTCCCTCGTCTGGTGCTAACATGCAGTGCATCAGCAGTTATCCAGTTAATTTCCTGATATTGATCTCAATGCAAATGGGAACAAAAGAGGGAGCATCACGTTATCTCTATGGAGATGGCATGCTTTTCAAACCAAAGCTGATAAGCACACTCGAAAACACACCTGTTGGTGATACTTGGGTCGGAGAGACATTAATGCTAGGGTACTCAAAAGCATCTTGCTACATTGGAAACATAAGCGACAATGAAATTGTCATGGCCGGAGAGATAGGAGCTGCCAAGCACAAGCACGTACATAAGCAACAGATGGCAAAACCCAACTTGCATCAATACTAGAGTATTCAAAAGCATCTAGCTACATCGGAAACATAGCTAGACCAAGGCATATGCATCCAGTAAGTTTCTTCATATAACATTTTTTTAATGGTGTCGACCACACTGATGCGCAACAAACTCAGTGACAACAAAAGATGTAGCAGCCCTTTCTTCATCTGGAGAACACAAAAGCGTTAACCTGCAAGCAGGGCCGGCCCATAGGCCGGGCAAAAGGGGCGACCGCCCCGGGCCCCAAGAGGGAGGGGCCCAACTAAAACTTACACTAGTAAGATCTATTGAGTATACATTACATTTGAAAGATTATTAAATGGATAAAATAGAGCCTCAATATGCAGAAGCATAAGTTCACACCACATACTGATAAGTCATACCACGCTTAGGCAAACCAATCCGACTGGTGGAGTTGAGTTCAAATACATTAGTCTCTCTTAACAGTGCATGTCTTAGTATCATAATGAAAATTATGATATCTCGACTTCAATTTTAACCAATGCATAATTTTTAATTTGATAAACATCTAGGCATCTCATTTGCAACAAACCAAACCAAGTGAATCTGGACGAGCATGTTAGGTAATCGAATCATGCGTAAAAGTATAATCAATAACATTTTTGGTTCTTCGAATTACTGAATCTATCATGCAAGCCACATTTTCTGTGCCCTAGAAGTTTCCATGAATATGACCGCCTAATATACACTAGAAATTGCTATAAAAATATTTTTTTAGTATGTCTATAATTTATAAATCTCTATCATAATATTCAATATAATATTAAAAGATATATGAACACACGCATGTGTATGCAAATGAGTAAACACTATATCGTTTATGCAATATTAGAAAAATAAATATGAAAGATTGTCTTAACAATAAAGAAAAGTTTTGGTACATCATAAATTTTTAATTTTGTAGAATTAAAATTTTCAATTATATAAATTACAGATGCATACCAATTAATAATATAAATGTTATTTGAAAACATTTTATGTGGCTAAATAATAAAAACATTAATTATAATTGTAATATGATACACTTAGTTTAAATAAGTATAAAAGTTTAATATGAAAAACAATTATTTTACATTGCCCCGGGCCCAAAAATACATTGAACCGGCCCTGCCTGCAAGTAACAAACTCACGGTCAATACAAATAAATATAATATCTAACAGAAGCACTTGTGTACAAACTCATGATCAATTCAGCATTATTAATAAGAGCTTTTCCATATCCTCTCGAAGAAAGATGAGGTATATCTCCTATGAATACCGATGACGACAAAATAAATCCTTTAGTCTTTTCCACTTGAATTTGTTGGATGGCGGAGTTGAATGACACGACTGATGTTCGTAATAACAAAATGGCTCCTAATTTATTGCTATCAACTTATATATCACCAAAAAGCTAAACCATGGGAGCGCTCCTGGAAATACAACACATGGATCATGTGCATCACATTATGATCCAAAAAGGAGTCATTATTTACTTTGCATCAGCCACTGCAATTTTAGTTGTTTCTCTGTGTCATTAGCATGTTTGAATCCCAATAGTAAAATGGTCAGTAGTTTGACGGTGGATGCTACCCATGATGGCTGCAAGATATTTTTCAAAGAGAAAAATCAAACAGTAGTTCAAATCTCACAAACTATATTCGTAGGACCTTACTTGTTGAACCATTTTGGCCTAGTAGCACACCAAAGCAAATAGTCATCCTATGTCTCATGCAACATTTCAGCTCCATCACGTCCAGAAGCAATGGCTGCGCCTAGAAGCATAACCACGAGAAGACAACAGTGAGTCTCTTACTACATAGATGAATTGAAGAATATAAGAAAAACAACTACAGTATTATTCCGGAAGGTATGGTTTCAACAAAAGTCCTTTTACGGAGTTAATAAAAATAGCAAGATTAAAAGTATTGGATAGAAGAATATACCTAATTGAGGTTTCAAACAAGCTGGATGTAGTTAACAATTTGAAATTTGAATTCACATTATTACTCATTTCATTTGATATTTGATTTGTTACCTTTCAAGGATGAAAGACAAGTATATTAAATGATAACACAAAGTACGGCTATCTTAAATGATAACATATGCTAAACAGTACGGCTATAAGTTCATCTGTCAAGCAAAGGTACTCAAGCACCTATGTACAAAATATAACAGGATTAGGTTACTCCTATGGTATGAGTACTAATGGAGAACAATCACCTGGCATATAGAAACTCTTTAAAGAATGTTGGCACATAATATAACCGGTTTCACAAAATTTCATAGATTGCATCGACTTAAGTTGAACCATATAGATACTCCTGCCGACATATATAAATATATCATCGGTATCCTCAGCATATCTCAGTCTGAATATCAACTTTGGCCTCTCTCCTTCATTCCCATGAGGGATCCCATGAATGTCATGCATATCAATGGTCTTCCATAGCACCCATTTGGTAACACCCTGGCAATTGACCTCCCTTTGCCATATTTGAATGTTATGGTAATAGTGAGACAGTATGGCGACACCAACAATGCCATCCACCACCTGGATGATCTCACGTTCGTCATACCTGTGGCGGACATCATTTATTCCGGGAGGCGCTCTGATCAAAGCTAGGCTTTGACCATCCAAATCAAACTGAAAAATGTAATCGCCGCACATCCAGTAAAGTGAGTTACTAATAAGTGACCCGTGACTATCAGTGCCATGAAGATGATATGGAGTCGGCGTCAAGATGTGATCGCTCCATATGCCAGTCTCTGAGGAGAAAACACATGCAAAGGCGGGCTGTGGACCACTATCGTAGGTGCTCGTCGACAGCAAGACCACCTTGAATGGGCTTGAGTGGCAGCTTCCACTAGTAGAAAACCACCCATTAGTCCCGGTTTGTAAGGGCCTTTAGTCCCGGTTCATGAACCGGGACTAATGGATCGTTACTAATGCCACCACACATTAGTCCCGGTTCAAACACGAACCGGGACCAATGTGGCTCCACGTGGCCCTGTGCGCCGAGCCCAGTCAGAGGGTCTTTGGTCCCGGTTGGCGGCTCCAACCGGGACCAAAAGTCATTTTTTTAAGAAAGTGGCTGCTTTAGGGGTTTTGGGGTTTATTTTTAGGTTGTTATTATAGCTAGCTAATAGAGAGAAGTGTCCTCTCTTATCTTCGTCCTTGGTTTATCAACGCTGCTGCTATATGTTCATTGCACCCGCAGATATGACATGGCTCATGCATGCTTTGCAACATACATCATCATATATATGTATATAATAAAGTCCTACTAATCATGCATCATCATACTACTTCTACTCGTTATTAATAATAAGTCATACGATCATCATCCTCATATATAGTCATCGAACCCAACCCTACATAATTGTTCTTAGCACATGATCATCAGTACCAGGTATAGGACCTAAACACCCTTAAGGTAAAATAGCATAAAACAATATAGACCCTGACTCTCCATTATGAAGAATGGCGATCATTCTGTCTCCAATTCTTGCCTTTCGCTGCTTATTGCTTCCAAGAAGCTCCTTACGACTGTCCATACATTTTTTCCATTCTTTGATTGTTATGTCTCCACTTCTTTTAGAAACCCGATATGGACAGTTGAGATTCGTAGGACGACCTGGTAGTATGTTCAAAACATGAAGGCTACCACGCGTATACATCAGATGAGGCACACACTCATTCGGGATTATCTGTTGAAAAACATAGTAATAACTTCGTAGTTAGCAATGATGTACTAGTTTTAGAAGTGTGCAAAAAGATGCATGGATGTTGTAATAGTAAAAAATAATCTTACCAAGGTATCTCCATGGTAGTTACCGTAGTTCAACACGTGCACTAGTGGCACGTATTGACCATAATGTTGAGGAGTTTGATTGTAGATATTGTAATTCTCAAGATCTCTACAAAATCCGACCAGATGTCGTTTCTCCTGGTAAGTTAATTCGCAGCCTTCGGTGTAGTACGTTCTGTCTACCATCTTCCGCACATTCTTTGAAGAATGAAAATAAGTTGTCAATGGAGATAAGTTGTCAACTATATATTTTGAAATAACAATATAAATTACTTAATAACTATGTTTAGCTCACATAAGGGAAGAACTGGAGGTGTATGCACAAAGACCCAAATCGTAGGTGTCTCTTGCTCGATTGTAGGATCACCAAGATCCATGGTGATAATCATACCCTCATCAAGACCATACATCTTGCAAAATGCATCCCAATTTTTGCAACCAAAATGGGTTACACTCTGAGCATTGTACAGCTTTACTTGAAAATCCACATCATGTTCGGTACTTAGGACAATTTTTTTGGTTTCGAAATTTTCATGGTCTTCAAAATCCATCCTCTCCAAGACATAGCATCTTGCAAAGCATGGGATAAGCTAGTCGAATTGAAAAAGATGAAAATACACGTTAAAATAGTTGAAGTCGTGCTTAATTACGAAAAAAACTATTGTCGCTGCTATGCATCGTATGAACATCGCAAGTCTCCTCGAGCTTAATGCTGAAGCGCCGATCTTCCTCCAGCTCAATGAATCTGTCGCACATACCTCGGTCATCGTGGCACCAGTCGCACTCCCCCGGGTGATTTTCGTCGTCAGATGAGTACGACATTTCCGGCCTACGTTCATAATTCAAATATTAAACTAGATCATTATTATAAATCACGGGTTGACTATCGATGATCGATGTACGTACGGGTTGAATATTATATCAAATTGTCTAGCACACGGGAATGAAGGAGAACTTATCCAATATGAGCATTAACCAAATCACAAAATAAAGTATAGTATTCAAATTAGCATGCATTCAATAATTATAAGCAAAAGTACATCATCTCT
This sequence comes from Aegilops speltoides, assembly GCA_021437245.1. NCBI lineage: Eukaryota > Viridiplantae > Streptophyta > Magnoliopsida > Poales > Poaceae > Aegilops > Aegilops speltoides. The sequence goes on from JAHHZJ010001279.1 coordinate 31,577, forward strand.
TGGTGTCCGTACATCATCGAATATTATCACTAATAAAACTAGAACCGTAGCGCCCGACGGGTATCGACGCGGGCGGTGGACACCAAAGATAAGGAACCATCACAGGATCATAGCTCCGGTGAGATCCCGAAGAACATGCCGGTATTGTCGAACCTCCCTCCAATGCAACCATGTAGCGACGGACGTGCTCGTCCTCCTCGCTGACACGATGACGTACCACCTCCGCGGTGTCCGGATGCCTCACCACCGCCATCGCCCACGCGACCGCCACCAAACAAGGATCGGGTCAACAACGGGCTGCCTCCTCACCAACCTACGTCCCCGAAGGTAGCACCTCCCAATACCAACCGGCGGAGCCCAGTCCCAAACATGACCCTGATCAAGCAGGCCTCCATCGCCGACTCGGCGGCAGCGAGGATGCGGGATAGGCATCGCCGACGCCAACGCGGGAACTACTTCTATATATAGTTAAATAAAATTAGTCTTATTAATTAAATCTATCTAGCTCAACTACTAAACACTTACTATAAATAAATAAGTAGTACTTACTAAAAACAAACTACTTCATATATAAACTACTTCTTCTTTTTTTCCTTTCATATGTAAAGCTGTACAATGCTCAGAGTGTAACCCATTTTGGTTGCAAAAATTGGGATGCATTTTGCAAGATGTATGGTCTTGATGAGGGTATGATTATCACCATGGATCTTGGTGATCCTACAATCGAGCAAGAGACACCTACGATTTGGGTCTTTGTGCATACACCTCCAGTTCTTCCCTCATGTGAGCTAAACATAGTTATTAAGTAATTTATATTGTTTATTTCAAAATATATAGTTGACAACTTATCTCCATTGACAGCTTATTTTCATTCTTCAAAGAATGTGCGGAAGATGGTAGACAGAACGTACTACACCGAAGGCTGCGAATTAACTTATCAGGAGAAACGACATCTGGTCGGATTTTGTAGAGATCTTGAGAATTACAATATCTACAATCAAACTCCTCAACATTATGGTCAATACGTGCCACTAGTGCAAGTGTTGAACTACGGTAACTACCATGGAGATACCTTGGTAAGATTATTTTTTACTATTACAACATCCGTGCATCTTTTTGCACACTTCTAAAACTAGTACATCATTGCTAACTACGAAGTTATTACTATGTTTTTCAACAGATAATCCCGAATGAGTGTGTGCCTCATCTGATGTATACGCGTGGTAGCCTTCATGTTTTGAACATACTACCAGGTCGTCCTACGAATCTCAACTGTCCATATCGGGTTTCTAAAAGAAGTGGAGACATAACAATCAAAGAATGGAAAAATGTATGGACAGTCGTAAGGAGCTTCTTGGAAGCAATAAGCAGCGAAAGGCAAGAATTGGAGACAGGATGATCGCCATTCTTCATAATGGAGAGTCAGGGTCTATATTGTTTTATGCTATTTTACCTTAAGGGTGTTTAGGTCCTATACCGGTAATCGATGATCATGTGCTAAGAACAATTATATAGGGTTGGGTTCGATGACTATATATGAGGATGATGATCGTATGACTTATTATTAATAACGAGTAGAAGTAGTATGATGATGCATGATTAGTAGGACTTTATTATATACATATATATGATGATGTATGATGCAAAGCATGCATGAGCCATGTCATATCTCAAGGGTGCAATGAACATATAGCAGCAGCGTTGATAAACCAAGGACGAAGATAAGAGAGGACACTTCTCTCTATTAGCTAGCTATAATAACAACCTAAAAATAAACCCCAAAACCCCTAAAGCAGCCACTTTTTTAAAAAAAATGACTTTTGGTCCCGGTTGGAGCCTCCAACCGGGACCAAAGACCCTCTGACTGGGCTCGGTGCACAGGGCCACGTGGAGCCACATTGGTCCCGGTTCGTGTTTGAACCGGGACTAATGTGTGGTGGCATTAGTAACGACCCATTAGTCCCGGTTCATGAACCGGGACTAAAGGCCCTTACGAACCGGGACTAATGGGTGGTTTTCTACTAGTGATGATCCTCAGGCTTGGGTGTTGTTAAAGTTGTGTCGAATATTATTATTTTTATGCTAGATTACAGTTGGACTCTGAGTTGTACTGTGTGTAGATAAGATATGAAATCGTGTCCTAATAGACAGACAGACGATGTAAACTATGCATAGTAGCAAAGACATGCGGGGGGAGCCGGCGGCGTGTGTCGGCGCCCGGGCGGCCAGGGTGTTGTATTGTAACGGTGTTACGGGGAGGCGTGCCCGCAGTCAGACGCCGGGATGTAGTCATATCGGTGAACATCGTTAATAAATATCGGTGTCGTGCTTGTGTGATTGCTTGGTCCTCGGTAGATCGACGGTGCGTCTCGGATTTATTCTAACAAGTGTTATCTTGAGCATGCTGTCTGGTGGTTGTGGATTATTTATTTCGAGGAGGAAGATTATATCGACAAAGTTCTGTGAGACATGATCGCCGTCACGGAGTCGTAACCTGGAGCAAGCAAGCGATCTAGAAGCAGATACAGAGGGTCGTGGTTGTTCTTCAGAAAGCAATCGGAGAGATGAGCCGCAAGTTTCGAGGGCGGCAGATCGGATCGGTCCGATCCGGAGCAGCGAAAGCTGGCGGCGGCGTGTTCTGGAAGACATCATATCGTGTCCAGCAGGTGTAGCGTGCGGCAACGGGAGTCTCGAGCGTGGGCGCGTGCAGCCAGGTGCGGACGTGCACAGCAGCAGGCTACAGGTCGCGGCCCAAGGGAGCCCGGGCAGGAGGTGGCTCAGAGGGGCGTGCTTTCAAGGCCCGTGGCGGTCAGGGTCAACTATTTTGTATTGTTTCGTGATTGGAATGCAAAGAATTCTCAAAAAAAAAAGTTTGCGTTGGGAAGGAGATGAAGAAGACAAGTTTGTTTGTGCTGCACGAGCATGGATATTAGTACGTGAGATTTGTTAGAGAAAAAAGAGACAATCTGCTCATGATATTGGTGTGGCCTGGACAACAATGGGACAAAGGAAGGGAGTTGTGGAGGCACGCATATGGTGCAGCCACGGGTGCTACCATGGAAGCAATTTTTAGTTTGAGGCATTGCTAATTGCACACGGGGTTGTACCAGTTGGTAGGTTGACGATGTGCCTATTAGGCTCGAAGGAGTCTAGAGCTCGTCGTGGCAGGATCATGCGTACACAGGGCATCATGCAATGCACGGAGATGTGCGAGGCGGACTCGATGCAAGGTGGAGCATTATTGCAGCCGGACAAGGTCGGCTGGGTCGGACTAGACAGTCTAATGGATTGACAGGGATGTTGGTCAAAGTAGAAGACGGCAATGATTTCAGCGACGACGACATAGAAGCGTGATGCTGATGGTGGCCGACTTCTAGGCGTGGAAACACATGGTGCAGGACCGAGGGCTTGTGCTGCTTCGACAAGACTATGACACAGGGTTGATTCCAGACGGTGCACATGAGAGCTTGAAGTTGACGGGGCGCGGGGTACGTAGCACGGCCAGCTACATGGAGTCATGTTGTAGGTGGAGCTGGAGTCTGATGAACGACTTCACTCTATGCTGATGGAGGGGCTTGTGCGGCTTCGACAAGACTATGGTGCAGGGTTGATTCAAGACGGTGCACATGAGAGCTTGAAGTCGACGGGGTGCGGGGTAGCACGGCCAGCTACATGAAGTCATGTTGAAGGTGGAGCTGGAGTCTGATGAACGACCTCACTCTGTGCTGATGGAGGGGCTTGTGCGGCTTCGACAAGACTATGGCGTAGGGTTGATTCAAGACGGTGCACATGAGAGCTTGAAGTCAACGGGGTGCAGGGTAGCACGGCCAGCTACATGGAGTCATGTTGAAGGAGGAGCTGGAGTCTGATGAACGACCTCACTCTGTGCTGATGGAGGGGCTTGTGCCGCTTCGACAAGACTATGACGCAGGGTTGATTCAAGACGGTGCACATGAGAGCTTGAAGTCGACGGGGTGCGGGATAGCATGCCTGCTACATGGAGTCATGTTGAAGGTGGAGCTGGAGTCTGACAAACGACCTCACTCTGTGTCGATGGAGGGGCTTGTGCGGCTTCGACAAGACTATGGCGCAGGGTTGATTCAAGATGATGCACATGAGAGCTTGAAGTCGACGGGGTGCGGGGTAGCACGGCTAGCTACATGGAGTTATGTTGAAGGTGGAGCTGGAGTCTAACGAACGACTTTACTATATGCTGGTGGAGGGGCTTGTGCGGCTTCGACAAGACTATGGCGCAGGGTTGATTCAAGACGATGCACATGAGAGCTTGAAGTCGACGGGGTGCGGGGTAGCACGGCTAGCTACATGGAGTCATGTTGAAGGTAGAGCTGGAGTCTAACGAACGACTTTACTATGTGCTGATGGAGGGGCTTGTGCGGCCACAGGTGCTACCATGGAAGCAATTTTTAGTTTGAGGCATTGCTAATTGCACACGGGTTTTTACCAGTTGGTAGGTTGACGATGTGCCTATAAGGCTCGGAGGAGTCTGGAGCTCGTCGTGGCAGGATCATGCATACACAGGGCGTGATGCAATGCACGGAGCTGTGCGAGGCAGTCGGACAAGGTTGGTTGGGTCGGACTAGACAGTCTGATGGATTAACAGGGATGTTGGTCAAAGCAGAAGACGGCGGTGATTTCAGCGACAACGACAAAGAAGCGTGACGCTGATGGTGGCCGGCTTCTGGGGCGTTGAAACATGTGGTGCAGGCCCGAGGGCTTGTGCGGCTTCGACAAGACTATGGCACAGGGTTGATTCAAGACGGTGCACATGAGAGCTTGAAGTTGACGGGGCGCGGGGTGTGTAGCACGGCCAGCTACATGGAGTCATGTTGAAGGTGGAGCTAGAGTCTAATGAACGACTTCACTCTGTGCTGATGGAGGGGCTTGTGCGGCTTCGACAAGACTATGGCGCAGGGTTGATTCAAGATGGTGCACATGAGAGCTTGAAGTCGACGGGGCGCGGGGTAGCACGGCCAGTTACATGGAGTCATGTTGAAGGTGGAGCTGGAGTCTGATGGACGACTTCACTTTGTGCTGATGGAGAGGCTATGGCGCGAATGCATGGAGAGTCAAAGACTATTTCAGCGGAAAAGCGAGAGACGCGTGGATTGGACTGGGTACCAGTGGTCTGATGGAGATGTGATACTCCGCATATATAGGTCGGTGATGATCAGTGGTTCTTTGCAGGTGGGGGTTGAGTGATGTGGGTTCGTGACCTTGGAAACTCTACTAGGACAGCAGAGACTCGACGCGGTGATAGAAGTGAGGTGTGCGGTAAGCACAGGACACAGCGACAGAACAAGGCACTAGTGGTCAAACAAAGTGTGCAGGGGATGCTGGAGCAATGTTGACGAGTACCAGGTTCAAGTTGGTGACTGGGTCTATTGATACTGGGAGATAGAAGAGAGTTAACCATGGTGAATGAGAAAGTGGCGGAGAGTCTGAAAATGTCAAAAGCTGAGAGAGTACATTGTCGTATATTCTGTGGTGTTCAGTGCACATGGCAAAGTGCGGATGACAAGACAGAAGGAGGTGGAGTGCTATAGCGGTGGACATAACAAAATAAGAGCTGCTACTGTGCAACAAGGCACAAATGTGCATAATTATATCGGCACATATCCATATAGCACTAGTGCAGAATCGGGGTTTAGTCCCGACTCGTAAGGACCTTTAGTCCCGGTTCTGCAACCGGCACTAAATGATGGGGACTAAAGGTCCCCTCTAGTCCCGGTTCAACACGACCCGGGACCAAAGGCCCACCATGTGGCACGAGCTCGCGCCAGGTGCTGGGGGACCTTTAGTCCCGGTTGGACCTTTAGCCCGCGTTAGGATTTTTTATTTTTTTTATTTTTTTCAAAAAGAATTTGATTTTTTTTATTTTCAAAATTTTGAATTATTTGATGATTTAATCTCTAATCACCCCTCATCACTGCTCAAGTATGGAGCACTCATTCCAAATTGTTTAACTTCCCGGCCGGTCACCCATCCTCTCACTACTTTAGCCTAAGCTCGCTTAACTTCCGAGTTCTATTCTCCTATTTTCCAAGTCTACGTTTGTTGTTTTTGACAATAGTAAGTTGTCAATCCCATTAACCCTCAGGAGTTTAGCTTGAGCATTAAGTCACACGTTTCACCGTTTGAGTTTGCAACTATTATTTAAAAAACAATAATTATTTAATAACACTAATATTTTTAAATAATTAGTTTGACCATAGTTTGATCAGATTTGACCAGAATTCAAAAAAACTGAAATAATTATTTAGTAACACTAATATTCTTGAATAATTATTTAGTAACAGTAATATTTGTTGAATAAGTAGTTTGACCATTGTTTGACCACATTTAACCAAAATTCAAAAAACCCAAAATTTGAGCATAACATTTTTTCCGTTCAGAATGAGGATTCTAAAAATTTGCAAAACGGCCTACGACCGTCGATATTGGAACCGGATTTTCGTGCGGCACATTTGATATATTATACATTTTTTTTCGATATCGTATGCAAAAGATATAATCATTTTATTTTTTCATAACATTTTTTTACAAAACATGTCGAAATTTATGTTTTTAAATTTCCCTAACTAGTAGATGTAGTAACATAACTACATCTCGAAGGATTTTAATTTTTGAAGTTTTTATCATTTCCTTTTGTTTTTTTTTTCAAAATTGAAAAGGCGATAGGGGCAGGGGGGTTAGAGCTTGAAAATTGCAGAACCCCTTCAGTAGACCCCTTTAGTCCCGGTTGGTGGCTCCAACCCGGACTAAAGGTCTAACCTACAGTCCCGGTTTGTGTCACAAATCGGGACTAAAGGGGCTCATGGGGCCCTGGCCTGACGCCAGCCTGCCATGACCCCTTTAGTCTCGGTTTATGACACAAATCGGGACTATAGGTCACAAATGAACCGGGACTAATGCATAGCCGTTGGAACCGAGATTAATGATACCATTAGAACCGGGCCGTAATTGAACCCCGACTAATGAGATGAACGTAAGATCGTTTTTCTTCTAGTGTAGTAAAAGCAAATTATGGTGAAATCAGACTTAAATATTACTGGGGGAACTGAAATACTCTTGTTTCTAGATAAAATATAAACTAGGTGGTACACACTTAGTAAGTTAATATAATTTTGCAGATAACATATAAACAGCCTCCGCTATACCTCCCGCCGCCCACAAGACAATGATGGAAAGCCACCACCACCTTCATAGTGTCTGCCGGAGAGCCAACCATGCGTACCACCGGAGCCAATGCCCAAGCATCCATGTCTGAGATACCACCAACCGTCGACATCACGGTGCATCAACCACGGAAAGAAGAGTAAAAGGCATCTCCATGCCTCCGCGGTAGGACTTATGCACACCTGTGTTCCCAGCCAGTCCCGGTGGACAGGGGAGACACAACCCCATGACTATCGATGTTAGTCTCCGAGCAAACTCGCACGACCCATGACCATGGCCAACAACGTCGATCTGCCTGGCGAATGGCGGTGTCCCGACCACCACCATCGACCACTGCGCGCACGAGGAGAGAAATCTCACCACCCATAGGTGTCGCTTGTACCATGCCCAACCTTGCCTACCCGGAGAGGGAGCCCAGAGTTGCCATGGAACCAGACCTGGTCCGCCTGAGCGCGGGCCCTAGGCCATACCCACCTCGACTTAATGGACAATATGCATGGCGTCGACCTGGAACCATGAGAAGGAAGGCCACAGCACCACCCACCTGCTGCGGCCAAAACGCCAATCACAGCCACCATAGCTGTGAGCACGTCGACGACCCATGCATCCAGTATGAACTCCCAACACAACACCAGAACAGCCAGAGCAGGGATGAGCCCCAACAAGGTGTAGCACACATGGGTGATAACGCCCGACAACCGCCGCTGGGTCCTGCGTTGCCCGCAGCACATGTGGCCAAATCTGGCCGAGCCAGGTGGAGCCGGCACAGCCGCCAGGGGGCGCCACGCGAGCAGCCCTCAACGCCCTGGCCAAGCACCGATGGGAGTAGCACGCCCATAGCCCCGCCATCTGCCACCGCGGCGTCAGCCACCACACACCACGCCCCCTGCTGCCAGTGCCGCTGGCCGGTATTTTCCCAGCGGCGCTCCCCAATGGCAGCGAGGAGGGGTTCGGGGAGAGGAGGGAGCCTAGGCCGGCAACGCTAGGGTTGGCCCTCTTGGTCGCCCACCGGGCATGACAGACAAAGCCACCGATCTGCAATATACCTTCCTGGTAATCCAGTTCCTCATCGGCGGACCAAACATATTGAGCTTGACATACATTTTGTACGAGAGAAGATGGCTCTCGGGCAGTTCCGAGTGGTTCACGTGTCCTCATCATCTCAGCTCGCAGACATCATTACCAAGGGTCGTCCTGTAGCAAGGGTTGCCATCATGACGGATGTCGCTACGACTAGGTGGGGTTGAGTGCATATCGCATGTATTCTGTTTGCATCCTAACCTCACCTCCTACCTCACGTCGACCACGGTTTGATTCGTATATATTTGTTGTTTCATTCAAACCGTGGCACATATCTAGAGACCTGTTAGGCCTATATAATACTGTACTATATTAATATAGCTCCCCATAGTCGATGGAAAAGAAAAGAGTTCTCGAATTCTATCCACACAAAAAAAGAAGAAGTTCGGATGCAACTACAAAAGAATTAGCCACGTCTGTATACGTGCTGCGAAAGTCTTCTTCGTCCCTGTCTCCTATGTGGTCTCCAATCAATCCCCAGTCGAGAGATGAGCGGCGAACTTACCAGCCGCCGCCGGCTCAGCCGCAGCAGCTCACCGGCGCCCCCTGCCTCCCTGCCGGATAACGACGATCTCCTAGAGGAGATCCTCCTCCGCCTCCCTCCACAACCATCCTCCCTGCCACACGCCTCCGCAGTCTGCAAGCGATGGCGGGCACTTGCCATCAACCCTAGGTTTCTCCACCACTTCTATGCCCACCACCACAAGCCGCCCCTCCTCGGCGCCTTCGTGTGCAGTGAGAAGGAGATCGTGTTCACCCCAATCCTAGACCCTCCTGACTGCATCCCTCCAAAGCGATTTGACCTTGGACGTTGCAGGGAGCGCCGTCACTACCGTGTGCTTGATTGCCGGCACAGCCGTGTCCTCGTCGAAGACAAGCTGCTCAAAGATATCGTTGTGTGCGAGCCCGCATGCCCATGCCGCCTGAACTCAAGAGAACCGGCGGCCATCTCAACGGAGCGGTGCTTTGCGCCGTAACAGCACATGACCACGTGCATGGTAGCTGTCGGTCAAGCCCATACAAGGTGCCGTTGATGTCCACATACAAAAATCAAAACCAAATCATTACATGTGTGTACTTCTCGGAGACTAGTACATGGGGTAATTACATCTCAACATCGGCTCCACGGTCGATTTTTGATGCTCATATTGATGGGACCCTAATTGGTAGTGCACTTTATTGGCTATCCATGAAAGATAACATACTTGAGTTTGATTTGGATAGACAAACCCTAGCCATGATCGAGGGACCTACAGCCCTGAATGAGCCCTGCAAACATCGGATCATCATGGCAGAGGATGCCGATGTTGGTCTTGCCGTGTTATCTAATAATAGCATTCAAAGGTGGCAGAGGAAGGTCGATTGTCAAGGTGTTACCACATGGTTGTTGCGGAATACCGCAAGTCTTGGGATTACTCCTCGAATTAAGAGAAATAAGGGGCGTCTGCTGGGGTATGATGAGGATACAGAAGCAATATTTTTATATATGCATAACGGTGTCTATATGGTTCAACCTAAGTCAATGCATTGCAAGAAAATTTATGAAACCAGTCATTATGTAAACTATCAATATCATCCTTTCAAGAGTTTCTATGCGCCAGGTGATTTTTTCCCTTAGTCCTCATATTGTAGGACTATGATTTGGTTATGTTCTATACAACATTGCTTGAATACTTTTATTTTGATTCTTAAGTGTTCAATAACAGCTTCAATTTGGTTATCATTTCCCTTTCACCACTGGAAAATTTGGCTTTGCCGAGTGTGAGGCTGTTTGCCGAGTACACAATATCGGGGCACTCAGCAATCCCGTCTTTGCCGAGTACATTTACAAAAATACTTGGCGAAAATTAAAAACTTGGCAAACAGTTACTTTGCCGAATGTCATATTGGGCAAAATAAAAACACACGGCAAATGCACATATTTGCCGAGTATTAAAATAAAAACACTAGGCAAAAGGAAAACACTCGGCAGAGGCGCATCTTTGTCGAGGCTAACAGTCGGCGAATACGTTTTTCCAGTATTCCATTTCTTTTATGTTCTTTCTTTTCATATACTTTTGTATTTCTTTCTTTTTCTGTATATCATTATATTTCTGTCCTTTTCTCTATTTATTATTTTATTTTATTTAACAAAATTATATTGTTTTATTTCTAGGTATTTAGAGCATCTACAACCGCAACCTACAAATCCGGCCCCGTGCGCGTCCGCGGGCACTGACCGGTCACGCTCAAATTTCCCTCTCCACATCCGCATACCTCATATCCGTCAACCAATATCCATACTAAGCATGCAACGTAAGACCAACTCTACGTGATGAAACAACGCACAACGAAATTGGCATCAAACGGACAAGCAAATGCACATAAATGAACTGTGGCCGCGGACGCCGTTGACGTAGTTGTATGTGTTTGTGGCTAGTGCAGGATCTTGATCGTCGGAGGAGGAGTTGGAGCTGTGGCCGTCGTCGCCGTCAGAGTCGGAGTCAGAGAGGACGACCAGTCCCTTCATCCGGCAGACGACCCTGTCCTGCTTTCGCTTCAACTTCACGAACCGAGCCGCCTCCGCCGCTGCTTCCTTCGCCTCACGCTTCGACTGCTCCATGGCAGGCCGAAGCACCTTCGCCTTCTCCTGCCGTAGGTAGGGCCAGGCCCGCAGTTGTACAAAATGTGCGGCCCGCACAGGGCCCATAAATTTCAAGGGCCCCAAAATTTTAAATAAGCCTAGTATGTATTTCTAAAAAAGAATTACTCCTGCACGATGGGCCTCTCATGGCGCTGGGCCGCTCCCGCTAGCGCGCCGGCAAATCTCCTGATCGATCGATCGGAAACAGGATCGCAGGTGCCCTAAAAAGGAGAAAACGAGATCACCGGGAGTAATCGGATCGATCTCAAAAGGCAAAATCACGAAAGCACTTGCGTCTGCGTCGCTACAGCCTACACGAAACTGGATCGTCGCATCGTCGTCGACGCTCCCTCAGGCCGGCGTTGGATTGAAAATGGGTTCGTTGGATCGATCAACGACCGCGTGACTATTCCAACAAGAGGAGGAGATCATGATTTGCTCATTCCCAACAAATTTCTCCTCAAGTTTCAATGATAGGTAAAATACTCTTTCTATAGTCCCCGGGTTAATCTATTTTTCTTCAGTCAATTTGACTCCATAGCCTTCTTATAACCCTATTCTCCATAAACTTGAAGGGAAAAGGAAGATCTAGGGGTCCAAAGACAAGGGGATTACCTAGCAGCAGAGTGGTCCAAGGGCAAAGTCGGCAAGGGGATCGCACGCCTAACTCAATCCTCCATGTTATTTTATTTCAATTTAATGCCATAATTCGTGTGTTGTGTGTGTGCTAAGATTTCATCTACAAAAGTAGTTAAGCTTTGTTTGAACATTGATTTGAAGATTGCTTACCGCCCCTGATGCGCAGTAAAAAAATAATTTAAGCCGAAAACAAGATTTTCAATGAATAAGTGTGATTCTTGATACATTATATTCCTATGTAACACATTATAGCCTATATATTACTATTCTAGGTCTATTTTTCTAGTGCGGTAGGCCTTGTTTTAGAGTTTTGCACAGGGCTCCATATTTTGTTGGCCCGTCCCTGGTGAGGAGAGCCACCACCATCACAACTTGAGTGATTTGAGTGACTCCACCATATGTGACATTGAGTACACCTACCTTGAGGGAGTGAGTGAGCCACCACCACATAGAGAGAGTGAGGTAGTTGATAGGGCATGTGAGGCCACTATGATTTCTGACGACTTAACCTCTACCTCTATTGTGTCTTCTCCTTTGGTGCTAGGTCCTATTTAGGATGACGTGCCGATCCTCGACGACTTCGTCCTTCCTTTGGACAAGGTATGAAGTTAAGACTTAAAGCTCGACCACGGCAAAAGAGAGAGAAAGGACGAAGGTTGTCCCCTATGCTTTAGACGTAGGCTCTACAGTATGCTATGCTGAGTACCGCACTTGATGTGTGTCTTGCCACGTGTCTGGCAAATGGGTACAAGAGTGATCCAGGAATGGATCATTGGACAACGGTCAAATTTGTCCTTGGAGTAATAAGGACATGTTTCTCGATTATGGAGGTGATAAAGAGTTCGGCGTAAAGGGTTACGTCGATGCAAGCTTTAACACCTATCCGAATGACTCTGAGTAGCAAACCGGATACGTATAGTGGAGCAACCATTTGGAATAGCTCCAAGTGGAGCATGGAAGCAGCATTTACAATATGCCCTAGAGGCAATAATAAATTAGTTATTATTATTATATTTCCTTGTTCATGATAATCGTTTATTATCCATGCTATAATTGTATTGATAGGAAACTCAGATACATGTGTGGGTACATAGACAACACCATGTCCCTAGTAAGCCTCTAGCTGACTAGCTCGTTGATCAATAGATGGTTACGGTTTCAAATGGCCCTAAACAAGGGCGGCTCGGCCCTGGGCACCCAGAGTGCAGCCTAGTCAAAGGATGAGGCCCAAGACCAGATAGGCTGGCTCACCATAGACCAGTCGTACCGATCCATCGATTCAGAGAGCAACTAACTTGCCGGGGACCTCAAGGGTCACTTTTGTGCCCTAGAGCATGCCAAGTGGTGCTTCTAGCTATCGCCACATGTCGCGTGATGTGTGCTTCCTCTGAATTTGATTTATTTTTTATTTTTCTGTATGCGTTTTCGGGGTTCAGATGGTTTTTTTTCTAGTTTTTTTGGCCTTTTATTTTGCCCGATTTTTATTACAGATTTTATTTCACGAAAAAATGTGTGCTTCCATGAGAGACACAAATTTGCTTATTGTGGAGGCACAGATATGCTTCCCTGAGAAGTACAGTTGTGCTTCTCGCAAAGGGGGGAAAAGTTTGTGCTTCCACAAGCATGGATTTGCTTCTCGTGGAGGCACAAATTTGCTTCCACGAGAAGCATAACTGTGCTTCTTGAAAAGGGAAAAAATGGAATTCACCGAGAAGTACAGATTGGCTTCTGGTGAAGGCATAGACTTGCTTCCATGAGAAGCATATCTTAGCTTCTCGAAAAGGGAAGAAAATCCGTGTTTCCATCAGAAGTAAGATTTGCTTCTCGTGGAGGCACATGTTTGTTTTCGCGAGTGCTTCTCGGAAAAATAAACTATCCTTCCACAAGAAGCACATATTTGCTTCTCATAGACGCATATTTGCTTTCGCGAGAAGCACAACTGTGCTTCTCAGAAAAAGAAACTGTCCTTCCACAAGAATCACATATTTGCTTCTCGTAGACACATATTTGCTTTCACGAGAACCACAATTGTGCTTCTCGAAAATGGAAAAAAAATGTGCTTCGACAAACTATGCTTCTCGGGACTGTCCTGCAGCTTACGAGGGATCATTTGGCATCGCACAAGGGCACACTTCTCTTCCAAGCCAACACTGCATGGATGGGTCATGATCACATTGTATCGACGGAGATGTCATGCTTTTCAAACCAAAACTGAGAAGCACACTCAAGCACGCACCTTTTGGTGATACTTGGGCTGAAATTGCAATGGTTAGAGTGATGGGAGCTGCCAAGCGCAATCATGGACATAAGCAACAGATAACAAAAACCAACTTGCATTAATACTAGGGTATTCAAAAGCATCTTGCTAACATCAGAAACTTAGCTAGAGCAAGAAGGCATATGCATTCAGTAGTTCCTTCAGATAACATTTTCTTTAACGCTGGTGACCACACTGATCCACGACAAACTCAGTGAGAACAAAAACTGCAGGAGCCCTTACTTCATCTGGAGAACACAAAAGCATTGTCTTGCAAGCAACCTAATACATCCGTCTCAAATTGTCTAGATACATCCTTATGTAGAGAAATCTAAGACACTTAATGTAGGACTGAGGGAGTATCTAAAAGAAGCACTAGAGTACTCATGATCAGTTCAGCATTATAAAGAAGAGCCATACCATATCCCCCTTGAAAAAAGGAGAGGTATATCTCCTATGAATACTGATGACAACAAAATAAATCCTTCAATCTTTTCCACGTGAATTTGTTGGGTGGAGGAGATGAACCACACGACTGATGCTTGTAGTAACAAAATGGCTACTAATTTGTTAGTGTATCCCCGGCCCTACACGCACGTAGTAGAGAAAATATGTTGGGTTCACTTCAACCAAACCTTTCTATGCTCCCCTGATTTTTTCAATCATTTTGTACAAAACGCAATGTTGGGTGAGTGCAGTCTTCATGTCGGGGCATTTGAAGACATTCTGAGTGGGGCAGCTTCCAGTGTTGAATGCGAAATAGGTGAAGGAATTCAGGGTCACCGAGAAGTCCTCACTGACCCTTGTAGCAGAGGTGCGCGGAAGGACGGCCGCCGTGGGATGCGGATGAGGATCTCTCCTAGGAGATCGCCGTCACCTGGCAGGGAGGCAGACACCTCCACAGAGGTGTTGCATCGGGTCATTCCGGAGTCGTCCTCGCTTGCGTGGATATGAGAATGGAGTCGGGCGCTGCCAAGACCGTGTGGAAAAGAGAGACATTTTTCAGAAGAAAAGGACCTAAACACTACATTAAACATAAGCTGGGATAACATAGCAGTTTACATCAAGACACCACATAACATAAATATTGCATAAGGAGTTCACCATAAGGGGATGAAGAGTTGAGCATGGATGGGCAGACCACATGACCATCACGACAGGAACACATGGCGGTGTTGCAACACCATTACGCACCGCTGCCGAACCCCTCAACAACACCATCATCATGAAGGATAAGGCTCCACTACGATGGCTCGAGGAAGGTGTCATGATGCCCACATGCACCCATCATCTCTAAACTTTCGCTCGGAACTTAGGAGGACAACAGGCTTGCTGCAACAATGACTTCATGAAGTACACAACGCCGTTGGGCGCCGCTGCTGGAGCAACCTAGAACTTATGCCCCAGCAGTACCAACATCCTTCATGAAGCTTCAGTTTGAGGTCAATATTATGAAAGCAGTGTTCTTCTACAACTTCTCCTGCAGGATGCAATGAAGACAAAGTGGTCGACCACAAAATTCAAAGATGACCCATCAAGACTTCATCTCGCTAATCAAGATGAAGCTCCGGCCAGGAGGCGGTTGAACATATATAGAGCTCGGGGCTACTGATGGTACATAGTACCGGGGAGTGGCCAGGCCTCTAGGAAGCCGTTACACCAGGCCGACCTCTATGTCCAATAGACCAGGGTGCGGTTTGGGGCCTCCGCTTGGCAGGCGGCCCATTGCCTAGGAGATTCCAAACTTGACGCGCATGCTCAGGACTCTATGTCTGAGGCAACCTCTAGGATGGTTAGGTGATTTTGTAACCCTAGACCTTGCCCACTTTATAAGGCAAGGCCTAGGGAATAGTCGAGGCATTGAACAATCTCCACCTTAGTATTGATAGATTAAACTCAACATCCATTAGAACCCCATCATACAAAGAGACATATACATCAATCAAATCCAAGCAGGATTAGGGTATTACCTCAATGACAAGGGCTGAAAGTTGGGTAAACACTTTGTGTGCCATCCCTCTGGTACATTCAGTCTCGCGCCCCACCCTATAGGGACTACCAATGATTTTTTCAGTACCGACATCTGTAACCCTAGAAAAGCAACCAACAACTAGGGGATTCGTCGTACGTACCAACAACTTGCATCACGAAACAGTTGGATCCACATCGTAGCTCGAGATCTCCCAAACCATAGGAAAAAAATAACCAAAATCATGAAGAATAGGCCGATTAAAACAAGATTAGAGAGCATAAATGGGGGATAAGAAAGAGGAATGCCATTGACACCATACTGCTCACGTAACAAAGAAGGGAGAATAATCCTTTGGAAGAAGGGGAATGAAGAAGAATAAAGGATGAGACGAGACACGTTCAGGGGAGGAGAAGGAAGAAGAAAGAAGACATCCGCTCGCTCGCCATGAAGAGAAGAAACAGTCCGGTCTAGTAATGCCGCTACAAGAAAACCCTTGAGGCGAGAGGAGCTACCATCTCGTAATAGGTGAGATATACCCCTCATGTACCAGGCGGAGGCGCTATATCTCGCTTACCATGAGATGATACTCTTTCTTGCAGTAGGCGATCGCCAGATGGGCTGGCCCAATATGGGTTCCTCGAGGAGCAGTTTTAGTAAGCTTCTATGACCGGTCATGGACTAGTTTCAGAAGCTTCCGAGTGGTTTTCTAATATTTATTTTTTCTATGTTGGCTTTCGTCGCTTCTTCTTTCGGTTTTCTGTGTTTCTTTACCGGTTTTTATGGGTCTTCGTTTTCCATTTTAAAATACATGCCTTGTTTTTTCAATACGCGTTCTACATTTTTTTTGCAACATCTTGAACATTGTTTTGATATACGTTGATCATTTTTCAAATACACGATGAGCATTCTTTTCAAATATATGTTTTGAAACATTTTTTTGAATATGTGCCAAACATTTTTCAGATACAAGTTGAACTTTTTTTAATGATATGAAACATTTTTTAAACTATGCAAACATAATTTTGTACTGTATAAACTTTTTTTGTAAAAAAAGTCATGAACATACTTTTGATACATACGAACATTTAAAAAAAACATTACGTATATTTTTATAATGTATGTACTTTTTGAAAGATACAAACATTTTTCAACATTTTATAAATATTTTTTAAATGACACGGACACTTTTTTAGCATTGTACGAACATTTTTTGAACATGTGATGCATGTTTTTAAATTGATTTTTTTAATTCAGAAATATTTATAAATGTAACTAAAAAAACCGGAAGTCCGTCCACACTGGGCCGGCTCATTAAAAAGCGCCAAGGGCGAGTACTTTTTTCGTCTCGCTTAAAGAAAGACACAGACACTCCTTGCTGATGTTTTTAAATCAAAGGATTCAAGACATCACGTGGAATTGAAGTACAAATGTATTATTGTCTATGCAGTTTGCTCACAAAAAGATAGATAAACGTTGCAAAAGAATGATGCAGTTTATGGAGTGTGTAACAAAACTCATTTTATTTTACAAACTTTAGTATGTTAACCATTATCCAACTAACTTGCTAGGTCTTTGAATATTGTAAATAATACACCTACATTCTCAAATAAATCCATAATTTAAACTCATTAGTAGATGTGAGACAGATTTTTTTAAATAGTTTGAAATGCTAGCATCATTGGCTATTTTAAATCGCCATTTTTGAAAGATAGGTTTATATCGAATCTAGCAAATTTATGGTGCGCTCTAGTACGATAAAAAATTTTAGCCACATGGAAACGTAAGTTCGGTAAGCGTCTTCTTTTCCCAGGAAAATGCTAACTAGAAACAGAAGACTTCACAAGCAGCCCAACACAAGAATTGTTATGGTAATTCTTGAAATATGCAAAATCGACACTAGGAATGTTGAATAGGAGGTTTCCATGTTCTCTCCACTGTCGGACAGTCCGTCCACTGTATAATTTCTCCGGCCCTCTTCGTTGTTTCGACGGCCCATTTCAGATTCTGGTTTTAGCAATCATTTTTGTAGGGTGGCCCGACCCATAAGCCCAACTCTGGCTTATCCATCCATATGCACATGGATTCTGGTTTCCCTTATATGAACTCTTGCCATGGATTTCATAAAAAGGAAAAAAAAAGCTGTTGTATGCTGCCTGCAAATTCCTTTAGCTAAGTTTCTTATGAACGCACGTTTTACTAGATTTGTTTTTGCCTAAACATATTTGTTCAAATCTGGTAGAATCTTCAGGTACAGGTTTGGAAGATGGAGAACCTCACAGTCGAACATATGTTTATGCATTTGCTGCACTCCATCCTTTTTACGCAACGAGTAATTTTGAGTAATAAAACCGAATGAAGCCATTTGCTAATCTTCCTTTTAACTCTTATCAAGTCGTCACCGATGACGACGACAAAGGCTACACCCCCATTCTTTATCGGTATGTGCCAGTTGCTCCAGTGCCTGCTAGCGCATCAATTGTCGTGGAAGAATGAATTCCACCTGATTGCGACATCCCGCCATGTGAGATTTGGTCCAATCCTTTCGCGTTAGCACCAGTGAACATACCTAGCATAGGGTAAATGCACATCATCATCAGTAGGAAGGAGGAAGATATGGTCTATGGTTTCAGTGCTGCTCGTATCGAAATGCTGAAAGAAATATCTTAGAAAGTTGAAACTGAAAGCAACCCAATTATTTTCTGTTTATTACTTTATTGGGGAGAAAGAAACA
Source organism: Aegilops speltoides (assembly GCA_021437245.1). NCBI lineage: Eukaryota > Viridiplantae > Streptophyta > Magnoliopsida > Poales > Poaceae > Aegilops > Aegilops speltoides. Next base: position 50,076 of record JAHHZJ010001279.1, read on the forward strand.
CAAATGATTAGTTGCAAATGGACAAAGACACTTAAGCATGGATAATCGGCATGTAGATTTAGAACCTACATTCTACAGTCTGTTGGTTCATATTTTCTAATCTAATATACTAGAAACTTTTGAATTGGGTCTTGCTAATACATATTGTACTATGTAACAATCAAACATAAGCTTGTTGTCTCCATTATTTCCTGTTGTCGTAGCAGTAGTGCGCATGCACGTTTACTGACGAGGATAGACTGAACGCAAGTCAAGGTCGTTGATGTGGAAAGCACCACTTGGAAAATCTGGAGCCTGTCAAAAGCTCTCACAGGGCACCGTTTGGGATGTCTCCACTAATCCACAAATATATTACTCTACACAGTAGTCAAGGTCTTTGACGCCGAAAGCACCACTTGCAAGCTGGCGCCTATCACAAACGACCCTTCCCACCATATTAAGATGGATGAATGGATCGATAAGAAATCAGCCCAAAGCCAAAGCATGCACTTGCTTCTCTGTCCCAAACATACATGGCCTCACTTGGATTTCCATCCATATCCATACCCATTCTCTTCTTGATCACCCTGTCCACCGTCCTCACATCTTCTTCTCCTGGTCCAAGCAAGAGCAATGGTAGCGACACAGATCTCGCTGCCCTTCTGGCTTTCAAAGGGAAGCTCTCCGACCCTCTCGGCATCCTTGCCAGCAACTGGACCACCGGCACGAATTTCTGCCACTGGTTTGGTGTCACATGCAGTCGGCGCCGGCAGCGCGTCACCGCTTTGAGACTGCCGGGCTCCCCCCTCCATGGATCAGTCAGTCCTCACCTTGGTAATCTCTCTTTCCTCTCCGTCCTTAACCTCGTATATACAAATCTCACAGGCTCCATCCCCGATGATTTAGGACGGCTTCATCGTCTTAAATACCTACATCTCGGATACAATGATCTATCAGGTAGCATCCCAACCACCATAGGAGACCTCACAAGGCTTCGTGTTCTTTCCTTGCATTTTAACCATCTATCTGGTTCAATCCCGGTAGAACTGCAGAACCTGCAGAGTCTTGGCTACTTCAGTATCATGAGGAATTACCTGAGCGGCTCAATACCCACCTATCTATTTAATAATACGCCCCTGATAACTTACCTGAACATCGCCAACAATAGCCTGTCAGGACATATACCATCTTGTATTGGCTCCTTAACAATGCTCAAGTCCCTTGTCCTTCAAGCGAATCATTTCAGCGGCCCTGTACCTCCATCCGTATTCAACCATTCTAGATTAACTAAAATCTGGCTTGACTTCAACTACAACTTAACTGGTCCGATCCCTAACAACGAACTCGCCGAAGTTTGCTATGTTTATGTCGTGTTTGCGCCGTGTTTGTGCCGTCTTCAAATTTTTTGAAATACCGTGGGCGCCGCGACTGGGGGGCATCACGCCCCCAGTGCGCCGTTAGCGCCGGTGCGCCCCCAGGGGGCGATTTTTTGGCCCTCCTGAGGGGCCAACGGCTGGAGATGCCCTCAGTCCACTGTATAATTTCGCCGGCCCTCTTCGTTGTTTCCACAGCCCATTTCAGATTCTGGTTTTAGCAATCATTTTTGTAGGGTGGCCCGACCCTATAAGCCCAACTCTGGCTTATCCATCCATATGCACAATTTTTGCAACGGGGTCCCGTTTATACCCTAGGTGGCGGACGCGGCGGCCGGCGGCCGGCTGACGGCGAGCGATCCCCCCGGCGTCCGTCGCACTTGGGCAGCTCCCGCTCGAATCGGCCGGCGGCTAAGCGAGCTCCTCGTCTTGCCTAGCTTCTCGTCTTGCCTCGCGTGTCAGCGAAGCGCCCCCAATCCTCTGCTCTGCTCTGGCGAGGGACTCCGGCGGGAGCTCTCCGCCATGGCATGGTGACTAATCCCTTCGCTCTCCCTTTGTTTTCAGTATAGTAACTGGTTCAGTGGCATGATTAGTTACAGGATTCTCTTCTTTTTTCTACAGTAGAATATAAGCAGGGCATCTCTGTATTGTGATTACAGGATCTCTGTATTGTGATTTGGAGAAGGAAATGGCTGCTGCACTACACAATGAAGTACTCTATGTATGATGAGGAATGCCCTGTAGAAAGTACTCAAGCGTAGAACCGCATATTAAAGCTCCATGCTAAACTGTCAAAATGCAAAAAATACAGCTCCATGTGACTCCGATATGCTACAAACAGCTAGCAGGTGCTAGTAGAGGGGGAAGATCAAAACACATTCCATTCTAGTGCTATGGATATGGGTTGCTGAGATTTTAAGGAACCGGGCATGATTAATCGACCTGTGATATTCTCAGCACAATGAAAGTGGCAATCAAACGGCGTAATCATGTTTCCTCTGCAGTTCTGCGAGGAGCAATGCACTGCAGGAGAAACTGAAATGGAGACAAATCAGATGGCGTAATCATGCTTCTTCAGGTGTTCTGTGAGGAGCAATCCACTGTAGGAAATACTGAAATGGATATAAATCACTGGAACAGCAGACCAAGGTAACCGCTGTATTTTTAACTATTACAATTTCCAAATAAAGTTCGGTGTGGTTCTCATGTGTTCTTGCATGTACCTAGTAGTACTATTACATAGGGACGGACGAATATTCATACAATCAGGTGGTAATACAGTGAAAAGATGGAAATATACTGCATGTTGTAGTGCTATGCATTGCTGTGCAACACATGGACTAAGTGCATGTCTGCAATATGTACCAAATCATGGCAGCATGTTCTCCGTGTTTTATGTTCTAGGATAATTTCCAGACGACACAAAGGGCTTAGGGGGGATCTGTAGGTTCTGAAACCTCCCCGTTAACATGTTTACCACCTTTGTCATTGATGGCCGATTCTTTGGGTTCCACTGGATACACCACAATGCCACAATAGTCAGCTGCCTCATCTTTTCTTTGTCTTCTACTGTCATTTCTGAAGTAAGCTCCCATTCATGCCCACTGATTACTCTCTCGTAGATCCACTCCGGGAGATATACCTCGTCCTGGTTCTCAACACTTGGGTCTGAGTTCCTCCGCCCGCTCACCATTTCCAACACCAGCATGCCGAAACTGTACACATCTGACTTGTAAGACACCCCTCCAAAGTTCCGAGAATATAGCTCTGGTGCGATGTATCCCATGGTGCCTCTTGCTGCAGTCAAGGTAACGATGCTTTGGTCCCTTGCACACAGCTTTGCAAGGCCAAAGTCTGAGATCTTCGGGTTGAAGTTGTAGTCCAGCAGGATGTTGTGTGGCTTGATGTCAAAATGGAGAATCCGCTGGTTGCAGCCTTGATGCAGGTATTCCATTCCTCGAGCAATTCCTAACGCAATATCTAGCATTTTGTTGGGTGCTAGGGGTTGTCGAGAAGTATTAGAAACTTGTGGAAATATGTATTTCTCCAGTGACTCATTAGGCATGAATTCGTAAATAAGAGCCTGTCTCATTCCTTCAGAGCAAAAGCCCAAGAGACGGACGATATTTGTATGGTGGATTAGTCCAATGGTTGCAACCTCATTGACGAATTCCTCTCCCTCTCCTGTGGAGCCCTCTAGCATCTTGACTGCCACAGGCACTCCATTTGGTAGCTCACCTTTGTACACACTTCCAAATCCACCTTGGCCGAGTTTATCCTTGAACCGTCTTGCTATCTTCTTAACTTCAGGGAAAGTGTACCTTGTGGGTTTCGATGTGCCATATGCCTTGAGAAACATTTCAACCTTCATATTTATCTCTTCATTGTACTTTGACTTCAAGGAGAGATAGATCGCAGTGGCCGCCATCAATGAAAAAGCTACAAATGCAGCTACTGATGATGCTGCTCATTAAAAAGAAAGAAAATTAACAAGTGTCGTTCAGATAAGAAGTTATGTGCTCCTCACTCTTTTGTGATGTGATAACACAAAAGATAGGTCAATAAGCAATAAGAATTTCATTTAGAATGAAAATAATGATAAGAGTTGCATTGCAGCATTACCTGCAACTGGGATGACAGGCACACCTGCATGTAGAAAGAAGATTATTAGTTTTGCCATGATTTAATGTAGACAAAAGCAGAAGAACTGCCTCCACAATATGTAAGAAACCACAAACTCGTGATTGTTACATGAGTTCTCTGTGTGGATATAGGAAGAAGGTAGCCTCCTATTGCCATCATGTATATTGGACTTCAGACATAGGGTGTTGTGTCGATTGAGATTATCCTTTATTACGTTATGTTTGTACTATTGTTTACTCATCTTTGTTTTTTGTTTTTACTTGTTATGCAGATTTAGTAACAGAAGAGTATAAATCAGAAGAGTATAAATCATTACAAATGTTGCAACAAATAGAGCTATGTTCTTATTACTTGGTATCCAATATATTTGTCTTGTATTTAGTTAAAACTAAAAATTCGAAATGAAATTTAATTCAGTAAAATATTGTTATAATCAATATTCTCTTATATAAGTTAATAGTTAGTACATCATGGTACAAGCTCTGTATGTGATGATTGAATTCTGCTCAAAATACCTATTACAATGTACAGTGAATAATGTGATAGTTCTCCACAAACACTGATACACATATAGATGAGAGTGTATATTTATACAGGATTAACATTGTTAAACGCACATATTTCAAAATATAATTTTTGAATCCTGATTTGTTGATTGCTTAATATGCTGAAGTTACACCACTCCAGAAGTCAATAACATAGCAAGAATACTTTTGCAAAAAAAATGTGGCAAGAAGAAAGATCATTGTAGTTAGTAGTTACACAGTTAAATGAAAATCAGCCTACTAAGCTAGACCTTATGCTGCCTAAAATGAAGCTTGGTCTTTAGATCTGAAAATATCTGCAGAATGGTCAATTAAGATTTGTTTGTTACCTTTTTTGGTGTGATTTTTACAAATAGTTAACCCCCATAACTTAATCAAAAAAATGTATGGAAACGTCCATGGATGCGAACCTAGAGACTATATGTGCTTGCACAAGTTATCCATTGGTCCAATTGGCATGAAAATTTCCTTTCTTAAATAGTTGTGTTACAGGTGAAAAATCTAAGGGAAGATTGAATGCACTTAGGAACAGAATATAGCAAATTGGCAAACTAGTAAATGGAGAGACAGAAATTTATTGTAATTTCAACTAGGAATAGAAACAATACCATGGTGCTGGCAGAAAGCTTGATTCCTTTGTGAGATGAATCCACAGTGCTGACCTTTATGTTCACACTTTTGGCAGACATCTGTAATGTTATTGAGGTGCCAAGTGAATGTTGTTTCACAAAAGTTGAGGAAATTATTTGCCTTTTGTTTGAAGGTGTACTCATCAAGGTTCGGGCCATCTTTATCATAAGTCAAGGGTATGGAGATGCCTTTAGAAACGGCCATGCAGTCCCTTGGAAGGTCAGACATGTATGCATAAGAGTTCGCTATATACCAGAATTGGCTAGCGTTGTTACTGAGACAAGATGCTGGGCCTACTATACTATATTGATCCTCTGGTGTGAAATCTCTTGAACAACGTACCAGGGTCGTAACTTGTAATGATTGAGGTTGTTTGTACACATCAGTTGCTAAGTTTGCTGAGATGAGCTTCTGAAGAGGGCATTGTGTTGATGGTTCCTCAAGCGGGATGACGTTGATGACGCGGCGCCTGTAATAGATCTCAGTCACTCTGCAGGAGCCAAGAACATGGTGATCAAAGATTGTGTCGTCCCCAGAGCATGATAACTGCATGCCTGGGGCACCACAGGATGGTGGGTGGCTCGAAAGCCGGAACGGGAACCGGATCTCAGGTCCATGTTTGCTGCACCTGTGAGATGAACAAGTCCTTAAGAAATCTTGTTCTTCTGACGCTGCATCCACATAGGATTCATAGGTGAGAAGGCAGATCAGTAGCAGAGTGACAAGAAATTTAGGCAAGCCCATGGAATATACTGGAGTAAAGATGGAAGAAGGGAAGGCAGGGAGTATAGGAAGTTGCTAACTTGCCTACTTGTCTGCTTTAACCTCCAATGAGCTATGGCATGATAGTTGTGCGTCCAAGTAGGAATTCCACCTACCACTGGAACGTCCACCTTGTTCTGTGGCTTGGAATATTCCGTGGTCTCCGGAAACAAATGAATCTTGTTATTTAGACTATTCTTTTGATTTCACCACCTGCACATCCTCAATTTTTCTTCAGTCCTATATTACTAGTCTTTGGTAGAATTGTACACATCTGACCAAACGAAACTTGCTGCATTGTACTGAATTGTGATAAGGCTTGTTGACTGGTTGTGATAACAGCTTAATTGTGATTGTAGTCCAGTCATTGTCAGAAATAGTTGCAGTATTCTACTGCAATAAACTCGTGAGCTTGACATGGTAAAGGACCACTTACAGAGGCTTGAATTGTGATAAGGCTTGTTGACTGGTTGTGATAACAGCTTAATTGTGGCTGTAGTCCAGTCATTGTCAGAAATAATTGACCTGACGTTATGGAAATGATTTTAGTTAGTCCTGTAAAGAAAACGCTCCCACTTAACAGTTTATTTTAGTTTTTTTTCGGTCGAATGCGGTTTAAATGGTGTCCATTATAAATTGTAATCTGCAGGCAATGGAAACCAGGGGAAATATCAAATGCATCTGCCCACATAATCTGCACGTGGTTTGAAGATATTCTGGGGAATTAGTTCATATAGGAGGAGTTAGCGAAGTTTTTCAACTAGAACTAGATAAAATGAGGAATTCGATCAGACTTAGTTTTTCCTCTCTGCAAAAATATGCCTTGCTAACTGGTAAACTCATATCTCAAATGAATGCTATTTTCTTATATGCCATTTTTTTGTCCCTGTTATTTGTCATTTTCTTAAGGCACCGAATTCCATGTTAACATGACTAGGACAGGATTGGACCAGTACAGGATGCCATAGTAACACAATTGGACTCTTCTGTTAACCAAGAGGTCACCGGTCAAGAACATCACCATCACTTAGATGAGCCAGTAGGTGGTATGTACCCAACTTTAGTTGGCAGCGAGTAGCCAAGTCTCTGGTCAGCAACATCACGTTCATGTACAGGCACTAGTTGACATGTAATATCTCTTTGGAGTTCTATTTTAAACTTTTGCAGCCACTCACTTATTTAGCCATTCATCTGAGCGTCTGTGCTTCTGTGAACAAGTCTGTCATGGCGATGCCCACTACTCTCAAAATTTTAACTATCTTGTCTGTGCTTGTAGTTCTTGCTGCAGATCAGGTCGAAGGGCAGAATCATGGTCCTGATTGTTCTTCTTTCTCGTGCGGCCCACTTGAATATGTATCGTCTCCATTTCGTAAGGCAAGTGATCCTCCTGGATGCGGCTATCAATCTTATGAGCTAGTTTGCAGCGATACCAAGGCTACGATTCGCATCGACAGTGCAACATACGATGTGTCTGACATCAACTACAAAGATTCTACCTTCAGGGTTGTTGATGCCGACTTGGATTTATACAACAATTGCCCTCTACCACGGTGGAATGGGGATCAGCATCATATAAGATACCGGCACCGAAACGCTCATCACGCAATCAAAGTTGAATTGGCACCTGCAGCATATAAGCAGGCTGTCTTTGTTAATTGTTCTCAGGAAGTGAAGGACAACGGTATGTACATGCCTGTTGCTTGCTTGACCACCAGCTCTTCTTTTGTTTATGTGTTAACTGGCCTACGATCCAATAGTATGGAGAACCTCGAGCCTTGTTGCGGTTATTTGGCCATGACTCCATTAGGTGGCCAGGAGACCCAGGGCAGTGTGCCGCTTGAGAATGCAAGCTATGCAGATGTCGTAAAATTCATGACACATGGCTTCCGCATTACATTTCCTTTCAGACTTCGCCATTCTGGAGACTTCTTGGGATGCCTGATGGATTTGACGCCGTGAGTTTGTGATCTTGATACCTCATACTTGTAAACTCTGCTTTTGTTTTTGCACATGCACACCTGATCATTCCACATTTTTTTTCTTTTTTTTTTGCAGCACATCCATTAATGATTGGATTCTAAGCATTATTTCGGTTGATATACTTTTCTTGGGTTGCGCAGCTGATGCAGTTCCACTACCATTTTCTACGTGCTTGCTTATAATTCAGGTGGCACTAGAATACGCCAGGACTACTGCTGGTACGTGAGAATTACATATTCCAGTAAGGTTTATTGGTGGTATAGAATTCAGATCCAAATAAACTTATTTGTTTGATGCAGTGGTATGCAGGCTTGTATTGGCGCCCCTGGTGGTATTAATCTTCCTTGCCTACAAGTATTGGAAAACAAGGATCACGATTGATGCGGTTGAGAAGTTCCTCCGGATGCAGCAAATGATCGGCCCATCAAGGTATGCCTATACAGACATCACCGCAGTTACATGCCATTTCAGAGACAAGCTGGGCCAAGGTGGCTACGGCTCCGTGTACAAGGGTGTGCTGCTCCCAGGTGACCTTCATGTGGCTGTCAAGATGCTAGAGGGAAACTCTAACTGCAACGGAGAAGATTTCATTAGTGAAGTTTCAACCATTGGCAGGATCCACCATGTAAATGTGGTGCGCTTAGTGGGTTTCTGCTCAGAGGAAATGAGAAGGGCGCTTGTCTACGAGGAAATGAGGTGTGTTGGATTGTCAACAACGATAGTCCCGCATCTGGGCGACTGGAAAAACCGCATCTGAAGGCTCCCGCGGCGCGCTCCGCGCGTGCGCCTCGGGAGATCGATCGGCCGCCGCCGCCGTCGCCTCCCCAGCGTCGCCTCCCCATCGCCGCCGCCGAGTGCGCCCGCCGGCGAAGCCAGCAGCGGCCTTGGTGGCGGCGGGGCATTCCCTCCTTCCTCTGGCCCTTGTGGCGGCGGCGCGGGCCGTCAGATCGGGGACAAGGGGCGCCTCGTCCGGCTGGTCTCCCGGAGGCGGGGACGGCTGGATCCGGCAGCGACTGGGCTAGGAGGAGGTGGCGCGGTGTGGCGGTGCTGGAGGCAGGGGTTCGGTCGAGGTCGTCTTCGATCTAGATCGGGTTCTCCATCGGGGCGTCGCACGGCGGTGGGATCGGATCGGCGGCTACGTCACCGGTTCGGCGGAGGGCTCCGTTCCAGCCAACCGCGAGATCGGGACGCCGTGGTCTCCGGTGAAAATCGCGTCTGACTGCGGTCATGGCGGACGATGGCGGCGTCTCGGACGTCGTTCCCTTCTCGAGGCATCGTCGTTGCAGGTCACGTCAACCTGATCGAAAGGCTCCGGGGGAAACCCTTGATCTGGATCTACCGGATCGGACGATGGCGACGTTTCGATGTCGTTCTCCCTCCTGGGGGCATCGTTTTGGAGCAAGTGTTGGCTGGAGGGGACAAGAGGAGGAGCGGCGTGGCATCTGGCACGTTGACAACGGCGGGTCTCAGCGGCATGGAGCAGCGGGGGTCTCGCCGGTGGGCGTGTGATGATGGACGAGTGCAGGATGGTGGCGCTGTCTGGCGTCGTGGTGGCGTCGATGGCAGTGAGGCCTGGCACGGTTCATGCAACAGTTCAGCTCGAAGATGGATTGATGGTGCGTGGCTGCGGCGGCCTCATACCGGCAGGGGGCCTGGTTGACGAGCACGCCGGACTGGTGGGTGCCCATACCGGAAGGAGTCTGGTTGGGACCTCGGTCTAAGATGTTAGGTTTGGCTGCGAGGTCTGTTTGGTATTAGGCCCAGACCATCAGCGCCCCTTCATCGGTTAGATAGGAGTAGCGACAGAGGTTGCGAAGATGGTGGCTTTGGTCTTACTGTTGTACGACTTTGTAAGGTCTTGTGTTAATAATCAATAAAGTGGCCGTATGCATCGTCAAGATGCAGAGGCCGGGGTATTCCCCCTTTTCGAAAAAAAAACGAGTACATGCCTCGAGGTTCTCTGGACAAATACATCTTCTCGGCCAAGAGGAGTTTCTCTTGGGACAAGCTCAACGAGATCGCTTTGGGCATTGTGAGGGGCATCGACTACCTGCATCAGGGTTGCGAGATGCAGATTCTCCACTTTGATATCAAGCCCCACAACATCCTTCTTGATAGCAATTTTGTTCCTAAAGTTGCTGATTTCGGTCTCGCCAAACTGTACCCAAGGGACAACAGTTTTGTGCCATCCAACGCCTTACGGGGACTGTCGGGTACATCGCTCCTGAGATGATATCTCGGAGCTTCGGCATCATATCGAGCAAGTCTGACGTTTACAGCTTTGGGATGTTGCTTCTGGAGATGGCTGGAGGAAGAAGGAACGCCGATCCAAATATTGCGAACTCGAGCCAAGCATACTACCCAGCGTGGGTGTATGACCGGCTAACTGAACAAGACCATGTGGGTGAGATATCCGCTTGTGTTGATGATGCTGGTATGCATGAGTTGGAGAAGAAGTCGTGCATTGTTGGATTATGGTGCATCCAGATGAAGTCTAATGACAGGCCGACGATGAGCGAGGTTATAGAGATTCTGGAAGGTGGTGTCGATACCTTGCAGATGCCTTCTAGGCCATTTTTCTGTGACGAAGGGAACGTCCATACTGAGGATACTTACCATTTGTCGTCCGAGTTGACTGAAATCTCTAAGGAGGATATGAGTGAAAATATTGATGTGTGATGTAATGCTCGGGATGATGCGCTTAGCTCATAAAAATATTGAAGAAATGATTGTATAGTTGTATCGAGTATTCTCTTATGGGTGGAAACATGTAATAGCTAGCAGAGCAGCAGAACCTTCGTGCTGCTTTGTGTTTTCTGTCATGCCAAAACCTTTGTGCTGGGTCTCCAGTTTCTCTTGCCATGTATTTCATGATGATCGAAGCTGGTGTGTGTCGCCTAAAAAGTGCTCAAGCTAAGTGCTATGTTTGTATCAACGCATATTTTGACATTTCTTTTGCCGAAAGACGTTTGTTTAAATCCGATAGAATCATCAGGGACAAGTTGGGAAAGCAGAGAACCTCAACTGTCGGATCTTTTAAGCAACGAGATATTTGCGTAATAAAACCGAGGCGAAGTAATTTCTAATCCCCCCTTTTAACTTTGAAGTAGTCACCCGCGACGACGAAGGCAACGCCCCATTCTTCATCGGCAGTTTTTTTTTTTTGAGGGAGATACTCCAGTTTCATGGGGTGGATATATATGAACCACTAGAAAGAAAGTAGACAGCAGCAAGCTCCTCAATTTCAGCTGCGTTATCTTCATTTCAGCCCTGCAAAAGGCTGAAACAACACGTAATTAAACTGAAGACAACCATTTGAGTCCATTCAGTGATGACCATCAACTGTAAAAAAAAATTCAACTGCATTGGCGTTAAATAATAATAATAATACAAACAGTTGGCGCTGCCGACTGTACTACTTTGTTTTGTTATCTCTGATGGTGGTAAACACAGTTTTTTTTTTAACAGTGGGAAACACAGTTAGGTATACTGCCGAAGAAGAGAAGAAAAGAGATGAGCAGCACTGATAGCTTGTTCCTAGCTGCTTGTCTTGCTGGTTCGAATAAAGTGGTGATGTAACGTACCGGTGATAGCTGCGTACCTGGTCCTGGAGGAATTCAGTTGGTCAGAGTTTCCAAATGCACGAATGTGACGCTCCCGGCCCGTCGTGTTCTTGCGATCATGGGTGTGACTGAAGACTAGCTCCCGTCCAGACTCCTACCATCACCAGTAAATGGCTGCGAGGGATTGAAGATGAGATGAGCACTTTCACTAATATCAACCACTATAAAGTAAGTGGACCGCAGCAGCAGCAGCAGCAACCTGAGTCTAAGCTGTCATGAAAGGGAATCGAGAAAAGTTTTAATTTATTTTAAAAAAAGAAGTATCGAAGGAATAAAAGATTTTTTTCGATGTCATGGCTGTGGCCAGCGCCCCTCCTGCCGTGGTGTAATCTCTCTGGCGAGCCGCGTGCGCAACCATGGTCTGCTAGCCCACGAACCGTGGTTTCTTCGATTTTCACTATTATTTTCCTTCATTTTTCTTTATTTTTCATTGCTTCTTTCTCAGGTTTATTCGGTTTCACATTTTTTTTCCCCTTTTTTCTTCATTTTTCATTGCTTCTTTCTTAGGTTTCTTCGTTTTTCTTTGTTCATTTGGTGGTTTTCAACGTTTTCATTTTTTTGTATGGTTATCTTTGGTTTTCCTTTTTCCTGTCCTTTTTCCTTCAGTTTTCTTTTTCGGTTTGTCAGTTTTCGTTGTGTCCACTCTTTTGCATTGGCTTCTTTAGTTTCTAATTTTAATTTTATTCTTCCTTCTTTTTCTTTGGTTTTCTTTACTTCTTTCTTGGTTTCTTCATCTTTATTTGTTTATTTGTCAAATTTCAATTTTTTAACTTTTCTCTTTTCGTATAAGATAGAAACATTCTTTTATACATGTATAACATGAACACATTCTGTATACATCTGAAATATTTGTTTGGTACAGGTTGAATTTTTTTAAAATCCATGCAAGGAAAAGAACATTTTTTAAATATGTGACTAACATTTTTTTAACTATATTTTCTTATGTCTACTTTCCTTATATACACTGCACTTTTTTTCTATCCATGAGGAACATTTTTTTACACATGTTCACACATTTTTTAAGTACATGATTACAAATTTATCATATTTTTTTTTCTATGCATATGCTTTCATACACGTTGAACATTTTTTGAACACATTTCAAACATTATTTTTATAGTACGTACTTAATATTTGAAAAGACAAATATTTAGGAATGGAAGGAGTACATATTTAATAGTTTTTAAATACATGACAACTATTTATTTTCATTTTTTTTTTGAGTTGGTCATATAGAGAGGCATGCACTCGCGGGGTTTTGATGGGCTGGGCCTTTCTTTCCTACTTTTAGTGGAGAGCCTCTTGTCCAACCCACCCACGCTCCCCCGGTGGTGCGGTGCTCTGCGTCTCCTCCATTGGCGCCATGCTCCACCAGAGCGCCCTTTCTCCGGCGATGGCGCCCTCCCGAGGAGAGGAATCTCGCTGCATTCCAGAACCGCCGCCGCCTCCTCATCTGTGTCGCCCAAGGTAGCCAATACCCTTTGTTCGGTTTCCTTTTTTTTATGCCAAATCTTAGTACGAAATGTATTAACAAATGCCAGATACATACATTCATTCACGTTGTAAAAGTGTTGCTCCTGTCCTGGGATTAAAATGGCATGATTAACCGCCCTGTAGGATGAACCTGTGAGATTCTCAGCGTAATAACAAGCAGCATGTTGTCCTGCTCACAACTTACTGAGGAGGAATTCTTTCTACTAGAAAAATACCCAAGTGTGGAACAGAAGAATAATAAGGTAAGCAACGGCTTGTTGTGTCTAAACTGTCTGTCAGGATGCAAATAAAGTTCAATGTGATTCCGATATGTTGCAAATAGCTACTAGTACTAACTATGACACTGTGGCGACCGATTATTATTCCTGTTTCAGGTGTCAGGTGCTAATTGAGGGGGAAGATCAAAATATATTCCATGCTAGTGCTATGGATTGCTGAGATTTTTAAGAACTTCTCAATCTGAGCACACCTCCCCAATCCAGGTCTGCAATTAAAATGGCCTGCTTACCGAGGAGGAGTGCCCTGAGAAAATACTCAAGCGTGGAACAGCAGGATAAGGTTGTTGTGTTTCATCTGTCAAAATGCAAATAAGGCTACGAGATTCTGTACTATGACGCGGTGATGACTGACTATTATTCATACATCAGGTCAGGTGGCGTGAATTGCTGAGATTTATTCATACATCAGGTGGCCTGGATCCTCTGACATTCTCTCCTCAATAGAAGTGACAATCAGATGGCATAATCACTTTTCTCGAGGACTTCTGCGAGGATGAATGCACAGCAGGAAATGCTGAACTGGAGATAAATCATCGGAAAAAGGTAACCAACAGATTACTGTATTTTTAACTGCTTTTACAATCCAAATAAGTTCGATGTGATTCTGATTACAAATAGCTAGTACTAGTATTACATGGCAATGGATCATTATTCATACATACGGTGCTAATGTAGTGGAAAGATAGAAATATATTCATGCTAGTGTTATGCATTGATGTGCAGCACATGGGCAGAGTAGTAGACACCTCCAGTGTTTACTAAATTGTGGCAGCATGCTCTCCATGATTACACAACAGGATGATTTTCAGATGAGATGAATGGCTTTGGGGGCATCAGTAGATTCTGCATCCTCCCAGTTAACATGTTTACCACCTTTGTCATCGAGGGCCGATTCTTTGGGTTCCATTGGATACACCATAGTCCCACAATGGCAAGCTGTCTGACCTTTTCTTTCTCTTCCTGTGTCATTTCCAAAGTAAGAATCAAGTCTTGCCCAGTGGTTACTTTCTCATAGATCCACTCCGGGAGGTAGACCTCGTTATGGCTCCCAACAGCTGGGTCTGAGTTCCTCCGTCCACTCACCATTTCTAAGACCAGCATGCCAAAACTGTACACATCTGACTTGTATGATATTCCCCCAAAGTTCCTTGAATATAGCTCTGGCGCAATATAGCCCATCGTGCCTCTTGCTGCAGTCAAGGTAACGATGCTCTGGTCCCTTGCACACAACTTTGCTAGGCCAAAGTCTGAGATCTTTGGGTTGAAGTTGTAGTCCAGCAAGATGTTGTGAGGCTTGATGTCAAAGTGGAGAATGCGCTGGTTGCATCCTTGATGCAGGTATTCCATTCCTCGGGCAATGCCTAGAGAAAGGTCTAGCATTTTTTTGGGTACCAGGAGTTGTCGATAAATATTAGAATCATTTGAGAATATATACCTCTCCAATGAGTCATTAGGCATGAATTCATAAATAAGAGCACGCCTAGTTCCTTCTGAGCAAAAGCCGAGGAGCTGGACAATGTTTGCATGGTGTATTGTCCCGATGGTTGTGACTTCATTAATGAATTCTCCTCCCTCTCCTGCAGAGTTCTCTAGCATCTTAACTGCCACGGGAACTCCATTCTGTAGCTCGCCTTTGTACACACTTCCAAATCCTCCTTGCCCTAATTTGTCTTTAAACCGTTTTGACATTTTTTTAACTTCAGAGAAAGTGTATCTTGTGGGTTTTGATGTGCCATATGTCTTGAGAAACATTTCGACCTTCAAATGTATCTCTTCATTATATCTTGTCTTCAGTGAAAGATAAACTGCAGTGGCCACCGTCAACAAAAGAACAACAAATGCAGACACCGATGATGTAGCTGAATAAACAGAGAAATAGGAAATAAGCATATTGAAGTAGTGATTATCATGTGTACCAGATAACGGAAGAGTCCAATGACCAATTAGAAGAATTTTATGCATAATGGAAATATTTATTTCTTTTTTATTTTTCTTCTTCAATTGAAGTGCAGAAAGACATGGGTTGCAACTATACCTGCGATGACTTTGATCCGCGAACCTGCAAATACAAAAAAGGATAATGAGATATAGATAATAGTTTATTGAACAAAAAAGAAGTGTGCAGAAACTATTCTGTTCCTCTATGTGTGTTTGGGCGGTTTATGGTGTTTGATTATTCATTTTGCCTATGATGTCGATATCTAGAACTCAGGATTCTTGCTGATATTGTGTTCATTGAATAGGATGTTGTTGCTGGTTTAACTTTGGATGGTGATTTGTTGTGTTCATTCTGTAGCAATGGACTTGAACAACAATTGGAGTTCTGAATTTCGTAAGGACCGTGCCTGATATGATATAAGAATAAAACATAATATCTTTCGGCTTAATTATTTATATGGGGTCTCATTTATGATATTTGGGCGCCTCAATGTGAATTCTCAAACTAGCGACTCAAATGATTTATTTTCCTTTTTCTCGGCCGAAGCATGAAATGCATGTGAATTCATATTAAGGAGTGTGCCGAAATGGATACATACCAAATCCAGAAAGAAAACTCAAAACCGAAAGGCAACAAATAAAAGCTAACAAGCTATGCTTGCAAGGCTATGAAGCAAAGAAAAGAGCCAAAACACAAGACAGCAAATCTTTGGAGAATTCCGATGCACTGAACTGTACATTAAAAAGTAGAAACTGCAAAACAATATAAAATTTAAAACATTATAGCAAAATAAACGAGGTAGGTACAACTATATGGTACTTTCGGCCAGTTAGAAGCAATACCATGACGCATGCAGAATGTTTGATTCCTTTGCGAGCTGAATGCACAGTGTCCCCCTTGGCTTTCACAGTCTGGGCACCTGATGCCTTGGCCCGTTACATACCATTGCAGCGTTATCTCAGCAAAGCTGAGGATTCTTTCTGCAGTTGACTTGAAGGTAGATGGTCTCTTGGAATAGTTGATGGGTATCGGGACAACGCCATCTGAGCACACCTTGCAATCCGACGGAAGAATGGAAATGTACTCATATGCATTCACCAAATACGAGAAGTTGGTTGCATTACTAAGGCAGGAGACTGGGCCAATAATGCTATCGGCAGCATCAATACTTGGCGTGAACTGTCTCGGACAGCATACTAAGGTTGCAGGGCTCTGAGGAAACATGTTCATCCCGTCATAGGCATCAATCGGTATGCTTCTGGAGAAGAGCTCCTGGAGCGGACAGGGAGAGGAGGAGTACGCAAGCGGGGTGATATCCATGACAACATTACTGTAATCTATGGCGGTCACCTTACATCGGCCAAGGACTGAATGAACTAGGATGGTGTCCTGGCCAGAGCATACTAACTCTATGCGTGATGCGCCACATGATGATGATGTATTGCTGGATTCAAGTCGGAGAGGAAACCTGATCTCTGGGCCATGTTTGCTGCACCGGGATGGTGGACAGTATCTGAAGAAATCTTTATCATCCCATGCCGTGGCCAAGTCGGCTCCATGGTAGACAAGAGACAGAAGGACAGCTGCAAGAAGGAATTTACTCATCTTGGTATATCTCTAACTTGAATCTAGACGAAGAGGAATGGATATGAAGGCAAGTAAGCTGCTGCAAGTATAAAGAAGTAGCACGCTTAATTAGCTTCACAAGTAGCAACCAGAGTGATTCTGTAATGCTCTGATATATAGTTGTACGCTTTCACTATCATGGTTAAATTCCTGTTGCGAATGTAACCTCACTCGAGAGTGACTGCACAGTAGTGGTAGTCAAGGAGACTGACTGCACTGTATGAAAACTCAGAGTACCTCCATCAGTTCCATGCGGCAAGGGGCACTTCATGGAAATAAGACTCATGCTGGATTGATAGCTGTATATACGTGTGTGTGTGCGTGCAGAGAAATTTCTTTCGACTAGAAGCTCTTCTGCCGTGCTTCAAGGGGCACTGCGTGGAAATTAACACAAGCGATCACACAGCTTTGACGGTTGAAGTGACCCTACCAAGACTTGACTCGGTCTAAACCACTGCAACTGTCAGGCTGGGACTCTAGCTAGTGATCCATTTTTTAGAAAAGAAGGATGAACCCGCCTCTTCATCTGGGCGATGCATACGGCCACTTTATTAATTATTGTCACAAGACCTTACAAAATCAATACAATAGTAAGACTAAAGCCGCCGTCTAAGCAACGAACTGTCGCTACACCTATCCAGTTGATGAAGGGGCGCAGATAGCCTGGGCCTAATACCAAACAGACATCGCAGTCAAGCCTAACATCTAAGACCTGAGACCCCAACCTAGCCACTTGCGGGTGCAGGCGCACTGGTCGGCGTGCTCTCGAGGCCGCTGCCGCCAACCGCCACCGCTCCATCTTCAGAACTGTACTGATGCATCAACCTTGCTCGATCCAGCTATCGTCGACGCCACCACGGCGCCCAATGGTACCTCCTCCCCGCGCGCAAACAGCTGAACACGTCGCGGTCGCCACTGATACACCTCAGCGCCATGCTGCCAAGTATCATGAGCCGACACAGCTTGAAGTCCTTGGAGGATCTGTTGTGCGTAGCACCTGCCGACCAGGCATGACCAAGCGTAGCACCTGTCGGTCAGGCATGACTTGACATCTCCACCAAAGTTCCGTGCAAGACGGAGCCGCTCCACCTCCTGCCTCTGACTTCCAGCGTGATGACCCACAAGTGTAGGGGATCTATCGTAGTCCTTTCATAAGTAAGGGTGTCGAACCCAACGAGGAGTAGAAGGAAATGGTAAGCGGTTTTCAGTAAGGTTTTCTCTGCAAGCACTGAAATTGTATGTGACAGATAGTTTTGTGATAAGATAAATTGTAACAGGTAACAAGTAAATAAAGTGCAGCAAGGTGACCCAATCCTTTTTGTAGCAAAGGATAAGCCTGGACAATTTCTTATAATGAGAAAGAAGCTCCCGAGGACACATGGGAATTATCGTCAAGCTAGGTTTCATCACGCTCATATGATTCGCGTTCGGTACTTTGATAATTTGATATGTAGGTGGACCGGTGCTTGGGTACTGCCCTTACTTGGACAAGCATCCCACTTATGATTAACCCCTATTGCAAGCATCCACAACTATAAAAGAAGTATTAAGGTAAACCTAACCACATCATTAAACATATGGATCCAAATCAGCCCCTTACAAAGCAACACATAAACTAGGGTTTAAGCTTCTGTCACTCTAGCAACCCATCATCTACTTATTATTTCCCAATGCCTTCCTCTAGGCCCAGATAATGGTGAAGTGTCATGTAGTCGACGTTCACATAACACCACTAGAGGAAAGACAAGATACATCTCATCAAAATATCGAACGAATACCAAATTCACATGACTACTAATAGCAAGACTTCACCCATGTCCTCAGGAACAAACGTAACTACTCACAAAGCATATTCATGTTCATAATCAGAGGAGTAATAATATGCATTAAGGATCTGAACGTATGATCTTACACCAAGTAAACCAATTAGCATCAACTACAAGGAGTAATCAACACTACTAGCAACTCACAGGTACCTATTTGTGGTTTGGATACAAGAGATGAACTAGGGTTTTGAGAGGAGATGGTGCTGGTGAAGATGTTGATGGAGATTGACCCCCTCCCGATGAGAGGATCGTTGGTGATGATTTCCCCCTCCCGGAGGGAAGTTTCCCCAGCAGAACAGCTCCGCTGGAGCCGTAGATTGGTTCCGCCAAGGTTCCGCCTCGTGGCGACGGAGTTTCCTCCCGTAAGATTGCCCACGATTTTTTCGAGGGTAAAAGCCTTCATATAGCAGAAGATGGACACCGGAGGGCCACGAGGCCCGGGGAGGCAGGCGCGCCTAGTAGGGGTGGCGCGCCCCACCCTCCTGGCCAGGTGTGGGCCCCCGAGGTGTTTCTTCCGCTCAATAATTCTTATTAATTCCAAAAATATGTTTCGTGGAGTTTCAGGATTTTTGGGCGGTCTGAGAATAGGTTTCAATGTTTGCTCCTTTTTCAGCCAGAATTCCAGCTGCCGGCATTCCCCCTCTTCATGGTAAACCTTGTAAAATAAGAGAGAATAGCCATAAGTATTGAGATATAATGTATAATAACAGACCATAACGCAATAAATATTGATATAAAGGCATGATGCAAAATGGACGTATCAACTCCCCCAAGCTTAGACCTCGCTTGTCCTCAAGCAGAAACCGAAATCGAAAAATATGTCCACATGCTTAGAGATAGAGGTGTCGATAAAAGTAAAATACGGACATGAGGGCATCATGATCATTTTTATAACAGCAACATAAATAGATTTTGTCATATAACTTCTTATGCTCAAGTAACGATCAATTCATAATGTCAAGTATGGTTCAGAAACTTCATTGGAAGCTAACAAACTATAATCTCAGTCATTGAAGCAATTGCAATTTATCATAACATCAGAAAGAGTCAAGAATAGAGCTTTTTAGCAAGTCCACATACTCAACTATCATGTAGTCTTCTACAATTGCTAATACTCACGCAATACTTGTGGTTATGGAGTTTCAGCCGGACACTGAGAAAGATAGGGGCTTATTGTGTTGCCTCCCAACGTATTCACCTTTGGGTGATGTCAACAATAATAATCCATGCTAACTTACATCCAATTGGATATATATATATCATGATCTTTCAAACACGAGGAGCTTGCCAAAGGATAAAATGAAAAAGGGAAAGGTGGAGATCACCTTGACTCAAGCATAAATAAAAACATAAAGTAAAAGATAGGCCCTTCGCGGAGGGAAGCAGAGGTTGTCATGTGCTTTAGGGTTGAATGCATAAAATCTTAATGCAAAAGAAAATCACTTTATATTGCCACTTGTATGTGGACCTTTATTATGCAGTCCGTCGCTTTTATTGCTTCCACAACAAGATCGTATAAAGCTTATTTTCTCTGCACTAATAAGTCATACATATTTAGATAGCAATTTTTATTGCCTGCAACATGACAACTTACTTGAAGGATCTTACTCAATCCATAGGTAGGTATGGTGGACTCTCATGGCAAAACTGGGTTTAAGGATATTTGGAAGCACATGTAGTATCTCTACTTGGTGCAAGGAATTTGGCTAGCAATGAGGGGGAAAGGCAAGCTCAACATGTTTGGAGGGTCAATTGCAATATAATTTAACTAAGATGTGAAAAAACATAGACCATTACGCTGTCTTCCTTGTCCAACATCAACTCTTTTAGCATGTCATACTTAATGAGTGCTTCACAATCATAAAAGATGTCCAAGATAATATATTTGTATGTGAAACCTCTCTTTCCTTATTACTTCCTATTAATTGCAACGATGACCAAAACTACGTTTATCAACTCTCAACAACTTTTATGCCTCATACTTTTCTATATGTGAAGTCATCACTAACCATAAGATCAATATGAACTCTTTTATTCTCTACTTTCTCAAGATCATAGCAAGATAGCAAAGCCCTTGACTCAACACTAATATTTATTATAGATAGCTCACGGACTCGATTACATAAAGATATCACAAAGCAAAACTCAAAACTACTTGATACTAAAACTTCAATTTACTAGATCAAGATACTACTAAAAGGATCAAACTAAATAAAACGGTAAAGATAGGAGTTGATGGTGATACGATACCGGGGCACCTCCCCCAAGCTTGGCAGTTGCCAAGGGGAGTGCCCATACCCATGTAATTATGCCTGCTTCTTCACGGTTGGTGTTATGATCTTCTTGGCAATGATGCCCCTCAGGATATGATTCTCCTCCTCGAGCTTATTGACTTGTTGTTTGAGGTCCATAATTTCTTTGCGGAGCTTGCCTGTAACGGCTAAAGCTCCCTTTACCCAAGGATGCTGCATAGCTTTTGGAGAACAAGTGACGCTCTTTTTCATATTTTCATAAGAAAGAAATCGAAAGTTGGAGGGGATGACCGAATTTGGAATAGTCGAGCTATGTAGTTCCCCCATCATGAATTCTGCTTGAAGATGAGAGGTGACTTCTTGATCTTCCTCCATGGCATCTATCCTTTTCAAATCGGCCTCCATCTCATCCTCCGTTGATGGTCCAAAGTGATAAGCATCACTATTTGCTCCTGGACCTGGTGTCGGGTGAGACATCCGACTCTCCCCGACTGACTCTTGAGAAGGCATCTTGCTCTTAAACTGCAACAGGAACAGCTTGAAACGAAAACAGAGGATATCTGCGTGATACAGTTGTCAAAACCTTCGGGAGTTTATATAATGAATTTTTACCGACCAAAATATGTAAGTGCAAGAAAACGGAGTCCGGGAGGCACAAGAGGAGGCCACGAGACAGGGGGGCGCGCCCAGTAAGGGTGGGCGCGCCCTCCACCCTCGTCGAGGCCTCGTGTCCTTCCCGGTCTACTTCTTTCTTCCTAAAATTCTTAAATATTCCAAAACTGATAAAAATTGCCATTGGAATTGTTTTGGAATCGGTTTACTTACCGTACCACATTCCTGTTCCTTTTCAGAGTCTGGAACGTTCTGGAAAGTGTCCCTTATGTATTCCGCCGGGGTTACAGTTTCAATAATATTAGTTTCAACATTGATAGGATTACCTGAGATATAATGTTTAATTCCTTGACCGTTCACCATTGTAACACCCCCGGTGTCATGCTACAGTAATCCCCTGTTAATGGTGCAATGTCATCATGATACTATTGCTAATCTTCACTTGATCCAAATCTCAATTCAATTTCAAATCCAATCTATAGTCAAAAATTCAAAATGCTCAGACATGAAAACAAAAATGTTAATCATGTGCCAAATAATCCACAACTAATATTGGTGGTGAACCAATATTTTTGCAAAAGGTTTAAGTGGCCTAAGATACTTAAAACGGTGGCCTAAGCAATAAATTAAATGCCTTTTTAACTTATAAAATTGGCAATCTTTTTCTAAAGTCTCACAATATTTTTTTCTGGCAGTGCAATATACTTCTTTGAAATTGTTGTGGCCAGTGGCATAATTTTGCAAAGTCATTATTGGCTAAAAAGAAAAGGCAAAAGCTGCTGGAAAAAGAAAAACAAAAAAAAGAAAAGGAAAGAAGAAGGGGTGGGAGAGCCCCTGGCCTCCCCTTGGGCTTCGGCCCATCCCAGCAGGCCGGCCCACCTCACCCAGCCTGGCCGGCCCAGCTCCCCGAAGCGCGCCTCCCTCCTGTTCCTCCGACCGGGCGAGGCAGAGCGCGCCCGTCGCCGCCGAACCACCTCGCCGTCAACGCCTCCGCGAGAGGATAAGGCCTCCGCGCCATCCTCGATGCCTCGGCCTCCTCCCCAGCTACCCCCACTCACCTCCGCCTCTCCCACTCCCCTTCAGATCCCCCTCGAGCACTCCCCTCTCTCTGACCCGAGCGCGCCCGCCGCCGTCGCCGCGTCGATTCCGCGACCACCGTAGCCCGCCCTCTGCTCCGTCGTGGTCCGCCTCTTCTTCCTCTACACTGGATCGGGACCGGGAGCGCCACTGTCGTCGCTTTCTTCATCTTCCTCATCTATGGCCACCGCACGACCACGCCGTCGATTCGCTCCGGCGAGCTCTTCCTCGAGCCCGCTTTGCACATCTGCAGGAGCATCTGCAGGAGCGCTGTGAGCTCCTCTCCTTCTCCCCTCACTCCCTGCTCATCCCCGCGCTCGTAGCCGCCGACCACATCATGACCGTACTCGTCGCCGTAGACGAGCTCGCCGACGTGACCACCGTAGCCCGAGCTCGCGTACGAGCTCGTAGACGAGCTCCTGGAGCTCGTGCGAGTCCAACGAGACCCCTAGCGCGCCTTCCCGTGCCATGCAGCGCCGTATCCGACGACGCCCGAAGTCCGGTGTCCGCTGTGGTGCTCGCCGCCGTCACCTCCGTCCAGCTCCGGCCTCGTAACCACTCCGGATGGGCGCGACATCTTCTCCCCGTTCGAACGCGCCCGCCTGCGGCTATTTTGGCCGCCGGACGGCGAATCCCGACGCACGGCTGTGCCCTCCGCCGCGGATTTGGTCGCATGAGCTAGCTCCGGCACCACCGCTGAGCTGGCACACCTGGGGCCACCCCTGGGTCACTGCCAGCGGGCCCCGCGGGCCCTATTGACTGAGTTGACTCAGTCAACTTTGCTGACTGGGCATCCCTTGTCAATGACAGGCAGGCCCCACTCGCTAATTAACTTTAGTGTAATTTAAGATGTTTAATTAACCTAAGCAGCCGCTGATACACGGGGCCCACGCCCTTAATTAACCTTGTTTAATTAAAATAAACTCTGTTAAGGCCTCTGTCTCTGCCAGGTGGGACCCACTGGTCAGCTGACCAGGCGGTGAGTCATTGACTCTTGGCGTCATCCCACATAATCTTGGCGTCATATTTCCTTTTCTGTTAATTTAAATAATTCCAGAAATTGCTTTAATCTTTGAAAATTCATAGAAAATAAATCATAACTCAGATGAAAATGTTTTCTACATGAAAGTTGCTCAAAAAAATCCAACGTATCCGAATACGCGGTCCGTTCATCTGTCACATGCCCCTAGCATGCTGAACATGGGACATTCCCCCTCTAGTCATCTGTTTGACACAGGTCCGGAACCGGGAAAACATTCCCGGTTGATTCCCCCCTTCACCTTTATCGTGTAGCCATACGTTAGGTCACTCCCGGCACAACATATTGCCACGTTTTGCTTTGTGATGCTATGTTTGCTTTATATTTACTGTTTCTTCTCCCTCTTCTCCCCGGTAGACCCCGAGACCGATGCTGCCCCTGTGATCGACTACGTCGACGACGACCCCTCCTTGCCAGAGCAACCAGGCAAGCCCCCCCTTGATCATCCCGATATTTCCCATTCCATTCTCTCATGCTTGCATTAGATTTTGCTATTGTAATTGTTTGCTCCTATTCTGATGCATAGCCTGCTTTTGTATCTGCTGTTGTACCTTACCTGCTTATCCTAAACTGCTTAGTATAGGTTGGTTAGTGATCCATCAGTGACCCCCACCTTGTCCTTGTTGCCCCTGCTTCATCATAGAAGACCCGATCAACGGGATCGAAGACCAGGCCCCGGCACCGCACATCACTTTCCCCTTAATTGCTCGACACACCTAGGTTACTATCGAGTGCCGAGGGTGAGACCTCTACAGCACTTCTGATGTTAACCCTATAGTGTAGCTATTCGGCTGTGGTCATCGAGGGTGATTTCCTTTTTAACCACTTCCGATATGACTCTGTCGTGCAACCCCTCAAGTGTGAACCTCGGGGGTGATTCTTCTTACGTTCACCTGGATGATTACATCGAGTGGAATTCACCGGGGGTGATTCCTCGGGTATTCCCCTTAATGTTTGGACACATGTACTTGGACTTTACAGCTGTTACTTGGAAAGGCGGGTCAACCCTGAGGGGTACCCGCGAGTGATGTGGAGTCGGGTTGACCTGGAAGGTGCCCGCGAGATAATTACGAGGTGTGGCTGGGCATTCCTAGCCCTTGCCGCAAGTCCTAGAGACGGGGCAATGGGGTCACATCTTTCGTGAGTCTCTGCTTGTTACCGTGTGCTCCTAATCCACTACGATTTGGATATATGATCCGAGGGGCCTCTGGCCTGATAGCACTAACCATCACGTGGGCATAGTATGGGCGTTCTGCGTCGTATGCATCAGCCGAAGCTTAATAGACGTCAGCGACTGAGCGGCGCGCGCCGGGTTGGACTGCGTAAGCACCTGCCTTGTTGAAGGAGGTTGCTAGGTCTGCTCACCGGCCGCATACGCAACGTGCAGGAGTTCCCGGGAAGATGGCCCATGACCCCTAGGGGCATAGGTTTAGTCCGGCGTGCTGGCCTCTCTATTAAGCCTAGGTCGGGTTGCGGCGTATTGTTTGGCCGAGGCCGGGCATGACCCAGGAAAGTGTGTCCGGCCGGAGTTAATCAAGCGTGGTGGGTAAGTTGGTGCACCCCTGCAGGGAAGAAAACATCTATCGATAGCCTGTCCTACGGTAACGGACACTTGGAGTTGTATCCCGATCGATACAACTAGAACTGGATACTTGAGATGAGACATGGATATGAGAAATGGATTGTGTTGATAACTGGATAGTATGGCTCTGGGATTTCTTTCTCACAGGGAGTCGAGAAAGGATCTCCGGCCGAGGTTGATAACACTACTACAACTTTACTTTATGCTACTCTACTCCCTCCAGTTGCTGCAAGATGGTGGTTTCCAGAAGATGCTAGTCTTCGATAGGACTAGGCCTTCTCTCTATTCTGTCATTTCTGCAGCCTAGTCCACATGTACAGCCTTCCTTTGATAATGTTGCATATGTAGTGTAGATCCTTGCTTGCGAGTACTTTGGATGAGTGCTCACGGTTGCTTTGCTCCCCCTTTTCCCCCTTTCTTCTCCTTTCCGGTTGACGCAACCAGATGTCGGAGCCCAGGAGGCAGACGCCACCGTCGATGTCTACTACTACGTGGAGACCGCTGACGACCAGGAGTAGTTAGGAGGCTCCCAGGCAGGAGGCCTTGCCTTTTCGATTGATGTTGCTTTTGTGCTAGCCTTCTTAAGGCAAACTTGTCAAACTCATGTCTGTACTCAGATATTGTTGCTTCCGCTGACTCTTGTGTAATCGAGCTTATGTATTCGAGCCCTCGAGGCCCCTGGCTTGTAATATAAAGCTTGTATTATTTTAATTTGTGTCTAGAGTTGTGTTGTGATATCTTCCCGTGAGTCCTTGATCTTGATCGTACACATTTGCGTGTATGATTAGTGTACGATTGAATCGAGGGCGTCACAACCACCCTCGGACTTGTGCCTTCGAAGTTGTTGATTTTTATGGCACCAGAACGATAGACCTCCTCGATAACGTAAGGACCTTCCCATTTAGATAGAATTTTTCCTGCAAAAAATCTTAAATGAGAATTGAATAATAGAACATAATCACCTACGTTAAACTCACGCTTTTGTATCCTTTTGTCATGCCAGCGTTTGACTTTTTCTTTGAATATCTTGGCATTCTCATAGGCTTGGGTTCTCCATTCATCAGGTGAGCTAATATCAAACAACCTCTTCTCACCGGCAAGTTTGAAGTCACAGTTGAGCTCTTTGATAGCCCAATATGCTTTATGTTCAAGTTCTAGAGGTAAATGACAAGCTTTTCCATAAACCATCTTATATGGAGACATACCCATCGGATTTTTGTATGCAGTTCTATAGGCCCATAATCCATCATCAAGTTTTTTGGACCAGTTCTTTCTAGATCTATTCACAGTCTTTTGCAAAATTAATTTGAGCTCTCTGTTGCTCAACTCTACTTGACCACTAGACTGTGGATGATAAGGAGATGCGATTCTATGATTAACATCATACTTAACAAGCATCTTACGGAAAGCACCATGAATAAATTTGAACCACCATCAGTAATAAGATATATAGGGACTCCAAACCTCGGAAAAACAATTTCTTTAAGCATTTAATAGAGGTGTTATGATCAGCACTACTAGTTGGAATAGCTTCTACCCACTTAGTAACGTAATCAACAGCAACTAAAATATGTGTATAACCATTAGAGGCAGGAAAGGGTCCCATATAATCAAAGCCCCAAACATCAAACGGTTCAATAACAAGAGAATAATTCATAGGCATTTCTTGATGTCTACTAATATTACCAATTCTTTGACATTCATCACAAGATATGACAAACTTACGAGCATCTTTGAAGAGAGTAGGCAAATAAAAATGGGATTGCTTCTATCTCTAGCGTGGTGTCCTCCATATGATTCAGAGTGACATTTGCGTAGGATCTGTTCCTGTACATGCTCAGGTACACAACGTCTAATAACACCATCTACTCCTTCTTTATAAAGGTGTGGGTCATCCCAAAAGTAATGTCTTAAATCATAAAAGAACTTTTTATTTTGCTGGTATGTGAAACTAGGTGGTATAAATTTACCAACAATATAATTAGCATAATCAGCATACCAAGGAGCAGTACGAGAAGCATTAGCGACCACTAATTGTTCATCAGGAAAGCTATCATCAATAGGTAGTGGGTCATCAAGAACATTCTCTAACCTAGACAAGTTGTCTGCAACGGGGTTCTCAGCTCCCTTTCTATCAATAATATGCAAATCAAATTCTTGGAGCAGGAGAACCGATCTAACGAGTCTAGGCTTAGCATCTTTCTTTTCCATAAGATATTTAATAGCAGCATGATCAGTGTGAATAGTAACTTTGGAATCAACAATATAAGGTCTAAACTTATCACATGCGAACACAACTGCTAAGAACTCTTTTTCAGTAGTAGCATAATTTCTCTGGACAGTATCAAGAGTCTTACTAGCATACTGGATAACATTCATTTTCTTATCAACTCTTTGCCCTAGAGCAGCACCTACAGCATAATCACTAGCATCACACCTAATTTCAAAAGGTAAATTCCAGTCAGGTAGCTGAACAATAGGTGCAGTGATCAAAGCTTTCTTAAGTATTTCAAATGCTTCTACACAATCATCATCAAAGACAAAAGGAATATTTTTTTGCAATAAATTAGTCAGAGGCCTAGAGATTTTAGAAAAGTCCTTAATGAACCTCCTATAAAAACCGTCATGACCAAGGAAACTTCTTATACCTTTTATGTCCTTGGGACATGTCATCTTTTCAATAGCATCAACTTTAGCTTTATCAACTTCAATACCTTTCTTGGAAATCTTGTGCCCCAAGACAATGCCTTCATTAACCATAAAGTGGCACTTTTGCCAATTCAACACGAGGCTAGTGTCTTCACATCTCTGCAAAACTCGATCAAGGTTGCTCACGCAATCATCAAAAGAGGATCAATAAACGGAGACATCATCCATGAATACCTCACAAAACTTTTCACAAAAGTCAGAGAATATAGCCATCATGCATCTTTGAAAGGTAGTAGGTGCATTACATAAACCAAAAGGCATACGTCTATAAGCAAAAGTACCGAAAAGGCAAGTAAAAGTAGTTTTCGATTGATCCTTAGCTGACACAAGTATTTCAGAGAAACCAGAATAACCATCTAGAAAGCAAAAATGTGTGTGTTTGGATAGTCTTTCTAGCATTTCATCGATAAAATGTAAAGGTTAATGATCTTTCTTAGTAGCTTTATTTAATTTACGGAAATCAATTCATCTTTATCATTAGGAATGACAATAATACCTCCCTTTTTAGGAACACAATGGACAGGGCTTACCCAATCACTATCAGCAACGGGATAGATTATACCTGCCTCAAGGAGCTTTAGTATCTCCTTTCTTACCACTTCTTTCATCTTGGGATTTGATAACCCGCAAGTATACGGGATCGCAACAGTTTTCGATAAGTAAGAGTGTTGAACCCAACGAGGAGCTAAAGGTAGAATAAATATTACCTCAAGTTCTATCGACCACCGATACAACTCTACGCACGCTTGACGCTCGCTTTACCTAGAACAAGTATGAAACTAGAAGTACTTTGTAGGTGTGATAGGATAGGTTTGCAAGATAATAAAGAGAACGTAAACATAAACTAGGGGCTTTTCAGATAAAGATGCAATAAAGTAAATATTAGTAGAGAGCTTTTTGTTACGAGAAAGTTATTTGTCCAAGGCAATCGATAACTAGACCGATAATCATTGTTGCAATTCTATTTGAGGGAGAGGCATAAGCTAACATACTTTCTGTATTTGGATCATATGCACTTATGATTGGAACTCTATCAAGCGTCCGCAACTACTAAAGATTCATTAAGGTAAAACCCAACCATAGCATTCAAGTATCAAGTCCCCTTTTATTCCATATGCAAACAACCTACTTACTCGGGTTTGTGTTTCAGTCACTCACAGAACCCACCATCAGCAAATCATAAACGTATTGCAAACCCTATAGCGGGAATCCCTCACGCTTGCGCGACACGGAGGGCACAATAGGACATCACCAATAATAAAACATGCAACTCAAACCAATCACGATCATCAATTAACCCATATGACAAAACAGATCTACTCAAACATCATAAGATATCAATACATCATTGGGAAATAATACATAGCATTGAGCACCATGTTTACGTAGAGATTACAGAGGGTAAGAGAGAGGTTACACCGCTGCATAGAGGGAGGAAGAGTTGGTGATGAAGGCGGTGAAGTTGTTGATGAAGATCGCAGTGATGATGATGGCCCCCGGCAGCGCTCCGGCGCCACCGGAAGCAAGGGGGAGAGAGCCCCCTTCTTCTTCTTCTTCCTTGACCTCCTCCCTAGATGGGAGAAGGGTTTCCCCTCTGGTCCTTGGCTCCCATGGCGTGGGAGGGGCGAGTGCCCCTCCGAGATTGGATCTATCTCTCTGTTTCTGCGTTCTCAGATTCTACCCCTTCATCGTTTCATAAATATCCGGAGATCCGTAACTCCGATTGGGGTGAATCTTTCGCCCAGATCTTTCTCAGAAAATTAGCTTTCTTGCGCCAAAAGAAGAGCGTCAACTGCCTTACGGGTGGCCCACGAGAGCCCAGGGCGCGCCTGCCTCCCTGGGGCACGGCCCCCTGTCTCGTGGCCACCCCGGACACTGTTTCGCGTTGATTTTACTTCCCAAAAATCATAAATATTCCAAAAAAAATATCCGTCCGTTTTTATCCCGTTTGGACTCCGTTTGATATTGGGATTCTGCGAAACAAAAAACATGCAACAGATAGGGCTGCCTTTGAGCCTTTGGATCAATATGTTAGTCCCAAAAAATAGTATAAAAAGTTGCCAAAAGTATATAAATGTCGAATAATATTGGCATGGAACAATCAAAAATTATAGATACGACGGAGACGTATCAGCATCCCCAAGCTTAATTCCTGCTCGTCCTCGAGTAGGTAAATGATAAAAAAGATAATTTTTGATGTGGAATGCTACCTAGCATAATCTTGATCATATGTCTAATCATGGAATGAATATTAAGACACGAGTTATTCAAAGCAATAGTCTATCATTTGACATAAAACAATAATACTTCGAGCGTACCAATAAAGCAATCATGTCTTTTCAAAACAACAAGGCCAAAGAAAGTTATCCCTACAAAATCATATAGTCTGGCTGTTGCTCTATCTTCATCGCACAAAGTATTTAATCATGCACAACCCCGATGACAAGCCAAGCAATTGTTTCATAATTTAATAATCTCAAACTTTTTCAACTTTCAAGCAATACATGAGCGTGAGCCATGGACATAGCACTATAGGTGGAATAGAATATGATGGTGGGGGTAATGTGGAGAAGACAAAAAAGGAGAAAGTCTCACATCGACTAGGCGTATCAACGGGCTATGGAGATGCCCATCAATAGATATCAATGTGAGTGAGTAGGGATTGCCATGCAATGGATGCACTAGAGCTATAAGTGTATGAAAGCTCAAACTGAAAACTAAGTGGGTGTGCACCCAACTTGCTTGCTCATGAAGACCTCGGGCATTTGAGGAAGCCCATCATCAGAATATACAAGCCAAGTTCTATAATGAAAGTTCCCACTAGTATATGAAAGTGAAAGCATAGGAGGCTCTCCCTATGAAGAACATGGTGCTACTTTGAAGCACAAGTGTGGTAAAAGGGTAATAACATTGCCCTTCTCTCTTTTTCTCTCATTTTTTTCTTTTATTTTCTCTTTTTTTATTTTCTCTCTTTCTTTTTGGTGGGCTTCTTTGGCCTCTTTTATTTTTCATAAAGTCCGGAGTCTCATCCTGACTTGTGGGGGAATCATAGTCTCCTTCATCCTTTCCTCACTTGGACAATGCTCTAATAATGATGATCATCACACTTTTATTTACTTACAACTCAATATCTAGAACAAAGATATGACTCTATATGAATGCTTCCGGCGATGTACCGGGATGTGCAATGATCTAGCATAGCAATGACATCAAAATGGACAAGCCATGAAAACATCATGCTAGCTATCTTACGATCATGCAAAGCAATATGACAATGAATGCTCAAGTCATGTATATGATGATGATGGAAGTTGCATGGCAATATATCTCAGAATGGGTATGGAAATGCCATGATAGGTAGGTATGGTGGCTGTTTTGAGGAAGGCATATGATGTGTGTATGGTATCGGTGAAAGTTGCGCGACACAAGAGAGGCTAGCAATGGTGGGAGGGTGAGAGTGCGTATAATCCATGGACTCAACATTAGTCATAAAGAACTCATATACTTATTGCAAAAATCTACAAGCCATTGAAAACAAAGTACTACGCGCATGCTCCTAGGGGGATAGATTAGTAGGAAAAGACCATCGCTCGTCCCCGACCGCCACTCATAAGGAAGACAATCAATAAATAGAATTGTGCTCCAACTTCATCACAAAGCGGTTCACCATACGTGCATGCTACGGGAATCACAAACCTCAACACAAGTGTCTCTACAATCCACAACCACCCACTAGCATGACTCTAATATCACCATCTTTATATTGCAAAACTATTGCAAGGAATCAAACATATCATATGCAGTGATCCACAAGTTTATGTAGGATTTTATGACTAACCATGTGAATGACCAATTCCTATCATCTCTCTAAATAGATATAAGTGAAGCGAGAGAGTTTAATTCTTTCTACAAAAGGTATGCCCATGATCTAACAAATATAAGTGAAGAAAAAGAGCATTCTACAAATGGCGGTTTTCTATGTGAAGAGAAACAGGCAACCGAGACTTCAAATGATATAAGTGAAGCACATGAAGCATTCTATAAAGGGACAATTACATTTGAGCCCCTAGTTGTGTCACACCCATGTGTTTTGCCCCTAAATTCAAAAAACCCTCGTTTGTGCCCGAGCTCGTTTGCTCTTCTTATGCTTTTGCCCTTTGACCGTTTGACTGTAACTTTGGAAACTTCATAATGAATTCATACTAACTCAGAAAAATGCATATAAGATATCAAAATGATCGGAAAAACATCACCTATATGTGCATGTCATTTGCATTCATGAAAAAAGTGCTGAAAAGTCCCTATCTCAATTTGAGCTCATATGATGTCTTTTGTCATGAATGCACTTTTTGTCATGAATGCAAATGACATGCACATATAGGTGATGTTTTTCCGAACATTTTGATATCTTATTTGTACTTTTCTAAGTTAGTATGAATTCGTTATGAAGTTTTCAAAGTTGCGGTCAAACGGTCAAAGGGCAAAATCATAAGAGGAGCGAACGAGCTCGGGCACAAATGAGTGTTTTTTGAATTTAGGGGCAAAACACATGGGTGTGACACAACTAGGGGCTCAAATGTAATTGTCCCTTCTATAAAGCCATACTCAAAAGATTTAAGTGAAGTGCAATGAGAATTCTATAAATCAACCAAGGACTATCTCATACCAGCATGGTGCATCAAAGAAAAGTGAAAACTAAATGCAAAAGACGCTCCAAGACTTGCACATAATGCATGAACGAAACGAATTTGAAAACATACCGATACTTGTTGAAGAAAGAGGGGATGCCTTCCGGGGCATCCGCAAGCTTAGACGCTTGAGTCTCCTTGAATATTTACTTGGGGTGCCTCGAGCATCCCCAAGCTTGTGCTCTTGCCTCTCTTCCTTTTCCTCATATCGAGAAATCCTCGATTAGACACTACATCCACACAAAACTTCAATAGAAAACTCGGTAAGATCCGTTAGTATAATAAAGCAAATCACCACTCTAAGTACTGTTGCAAACCAATTCATATTTTGTTTTTGCATTGTGTCTACTGTAATATAGCTTTTCCATGGCTTAATCCACTGATATAAATTGATAGTTTCATCAAAACAAGCAAACTATGCATCAAAAACAGAATCTGTCAAAAACAAAACAGTCTATAGCAATCTGAATATCCACCAAACTTCTGGTACCCAAAAATTCTACCAAAATTAGGAAAAATAAACAAGTTGTATAGCAAGATATTTCAAAAGGAATCAGAACCAATTGACGTACCAGTTAAAAATGTAAAATCGCGCACTACAGCCAAAGTTTCCGACCTGCACCGTACAAACCAACAAGCATTGTAAACATCCTAAAGGGAAACCTTGGCACATTATTTTTGTAATACAATGGAATTGTACAAGGGGATAATTATTTTTGTTGAAAAGTTTCTGTAATCAAGATTCAGAAAGTTTCCGTGAGCATGAACAAAGTTCAAGGAGCTCCCCCACTTCAACAATGTTTGTCTTTCTCACTTTCACTTTCCTTTTTGAAAAGTTTTTGGGTTCCCCTCTTTTTTGTTTTTAAACTATATAAAAGCACTCAACAGAAATAAACGACTCTCTAAAACCTCCGGGTTGTCTCCCTAGCAGCGCTTTCTTTAAAGCCATTAAGCTAGGCATTTAGTGCTCAAGTAATGAATCCACCCGGATCCCAAGGTATATCAAAGCCAATTTTAATTAACAATGATTTGTAATTTAGTAGTGAGCACAAAGTAACATATATCATGCAACAACGAACTCTAACTCTCTTCCTATGCATCGGCATGTCATAAAAGAACTATTCATGCACACATAGTAAAGGCCAATGCATATTATAAACAGTTTCTTGCAATTCTATCATATTGGAAACATAGAGAGGCGGAGATATAGTTCCTCTTTCATAATAATTGCAAGTAGGAGCAGCAAGCATATGCATATTACATCTATCAAAATCATCATGTGCAATGATAAAAGTCAACCCATTAATATAATCCTTACTAAGCGCAAACTTCTCCGATATAGTGTAGTCGGGAGAATTCCAAAAGATAATAGGACTATCATGCATGGGTGCAATAGCAACAATCTCATGTTTAACATAAGGAACTATAGCAAGTTCATCTCCATAAGCATAATTCATATTGGCATCTTGGCCACAAGCATAGCAAGCATCATCAAAAAGGGGTATTTCAAACAAATTCAAGGGATCATAGCAATCATCATAGCAATCATCCTTCGGTAAGCACGAAGGGGAATTAAACAATGTATGAGTTGGAGGGTTACTCTCATTAGAAGGTGGGCACCATTAGCTAATCCGCTCTTCCTCCTTTTGTTCTTCGCTCTCCTCATCATCTTTTTCATCCAATGAGCTCACAGTTTCATCAATTTCTTCTTCCATAGCTTCCTGCAAAATATTAATCTCTTCTTGGACAGCGGAGAATTTCTCAATATATGGTTTAACATAGGCATTAGAAGCATATTTATCATAACAATATTCAACTATGGCAAAACTTTCAGATTTGTAAAGAGTAGCATCATACTTTTCAATCAAAGAAGCAATTTCAAAAGCACCCTTAAAAGCAACAAATTCTTCAATTTGTTGAACATGATAGTAATTATAAACATCCTTGGCATACGAAGATACGATTCCATTATCAATAAACTCACATTGGTAGGGAAGGTGTTTCTTAGGGTTTTCAAAACAACAAGTAACATCATAAATTTCACATAAATTCCAAGCATATCATTGCAAACGCTGAATTTGATCCCATAATAATTTCCCTTTTTCAGATATACGGTGTCGCACATAACAAGCATGCTCATCTAAAGATTTGCCCTCAACTAAGCTAGTTGGGGTTTCAGCACGAGCACATAGGGATCGAAGATGATCCAAGTAAAAAGCTTCAGTAGTGTGATAGATTTTGAGTGGTTCTTCAACCACTGGTTCAGTAGGTACAACTAATTTTTTGGTATTTTTCATTTCCTACCCATAACTAAAGATAGAAAACAACTAAGAACAACAAATAAAAATTACTTAGTGATAAAGAAAAAAAGCACACACGAGAATATTCACCCCACGCTATGACTCCCGACAACGGCGCCAGAAAAAGGTCTTGATAACCCGCAAGTATACGGGATCGCAACAGTTTTCGATAAGTAAGAGTGTTGAACCCAACGAGGAGCTAAAGGTAGAATAAATATTACCTCAAGTTCTATCGACCACCGATACAACTCTCACATGCGCTTGGCCTTCGCTTTGCCTAGAACAAGTATGAAACTAGAAGTACTTTGTAGGTGTGATAGGATAGGTTTGCAAGATAATAAAGAGAACGTAAACATAAACTAGGGGCTGTTTAGATAAAGATGCAATAAAGTAAATATTAGTAGAGAGCTTTTTGTTACGAGAAAGTTATTTGTCCAAGGCAATCGATAACTAGACCGGTAATCATTGTTGCAATTCTATTTGAGGGAGATGCATAAGCTAACATACTTTCTGTACTTGGATCATATGCACTTATGATTGGAAATCTAGCAAGCGTCCGCAACTACTAAAGATTCATTAAGGTAAAACCCAACCATAGCATTCAAGTATCAAGTCCCCTTTTATTCCATACGCAAACAACCTACTTACTCGGGTTTGTGTTTCAGTCACTCACGCAACCCACCATCAGCAAATCATAATCATATTGCAAACCCTACAGCGGGAATCCCTCACGCTTGCGCGACACGGAGGGCACAATAGGACATCCCCAATAATAAAACATGCAACTCAAACCAATCACGATCATGAATTAACCCATATGACAAAACAGATCTACTCAAACATCATAAGATAGCAATACATCATTGGGAAATAATACACAGCGTTGAGCACCATGTTTACGTAGAGATTACAGAGGGTAAGAGAGAGGTTACACAGCTGCATAGAGGGAGGTAGAGTTGGTGATGAAGGCGGTGAAGTTGTTGATGAAGATCGCAGTGATGATGATGGCCCCCGGCAGCGCTCCGGCGCCACCGGAAGCAAGGGGGAGAGAGCCCCCTTCTTCTTCTTCTTCCTTGACCTCCTCCCTAGATGGGAGAAGGGTTTCCCCTCTGGTCCTTGGCTCCCATGGCGTGGGAGGCGAAACCCCTCCGAGATTGGATCTATCTCTCTGTTTCTGCGTTCTCAGATTCTACCCCTTCATCGTTTCATAAATATCCGGAGATCCGTAACTCCGATTGGGGTGAATCTTTTGCCCAAATCTTTCTCAGAAAATTAGCTTTCTTGCGCCAAAAGAAGAGCGTCAACTGCCTTCTGGG
This sequence comes from Aegilops speltoides, assembly GCA_021437245.1. Lineage (NCBI taxonomy): Eukaryota > Viridiplantae > Streptophyta > Magnoliopsida > Poales > Poaceae > Aegilops > Aegilops speltoides. Next base: position 86,349 of record JAHHZJ010001279.1, read on the forward strand.
TGGCCCACGAGAGCCCAGGCGCGCTGCCTCCCTGGGGCACGGCCCCTGTCTCGTGGCCACCGGACCTTTGTTTGCGTTGATTTTACTTCCCAAAATCATAAATATTCCAAAAAATATCCGTCCGTTTTTATCCCGTTTGGACTCCGTTTGATATTGGGATTCTGCGAAACAAAAACATGCAATGATAGGAGGCGGCCTTTGAGCCTTTGGATCAATATGTTAGTCCCAAAAATAGTATAAAAAGTTGCCAAAAGTATATAAATGTTGAATAATATTGGCATGGAACAATCAAAAATTATAGATCTGACGGAGCGTATCAGCATCTAAGCTTAATTCCTGCTCGTCCTCGGTAGGTAAATGATAAAAAGATATTTTTGATGTGGAATGCTACCTAGCATAATCTTGATCATATGTCTAATCATGGAATGAATATTAAGACACGAGTTATTCAAAGCAATAGTCTATCATTTGACATAAAACAATAATACTTGGCGTACCAATAAAGCAATCATGTCTTTTCAAAACAACAAGGCCAAAAAAGTTATCCTACAAAATCATATAGTCGGCTGTTGCTCTATCTTCATCGCACAAAGTATTTAATCATCGCAACCCGATGACAAGCCAAGCAATTGTTTCATAATTTAATAATCTCAAACTTTTCAACTTTCACGCAATACATGGCGTGAGCCATGGACATAGCACTATAGGTGGAATAGAATATGATGGTGGGGGTAATGTGGAGAAGACAAAAAAGGAGAAAGTCTCACATCGACTAGGCGTATCAACGGGCTATGGAGATGCCCATCAATAGATATCAATGTGAGTGAGTAGGGATTGCCATGCAACGGATGCACTAGAGCTATAAGTGTATGAAAGCTCAAACTGAAAACTAAGTGGGTGTGCACCCAACTTGCTTGCTCATGAAGACCTCGGGCATTTGAGGAAGCCCATCATCGGAATATACAAGCCAAGTTCTATAATGAAAGTTCCCACTAGTATATGAAAGTGAAAGCATAGGAGGCTCTACCTATGAAGAACATGGTGCTACTTTGAAGCACAAGTGTGGTAAAAGGGTAATAACATTGCCCTTCTCTCTTTTTCTCTCATTTTTTTCTTTTATTTTCTCTTTTTTTATTTTCTTTCTTTCTTTTTGGTGGGCTTCTTTGGCCTCTTTTATTTTTCATAAAGTCCGGAGTCTCATCCTGACTTGTGGGGGAATCATAGTCTCCTTCATCCTTTCCTCACTGGGACAATGCTCTAATAATGATGATCATCACACTTTTATTTACTTACAACTCAATATCTAGAACAAAGATATGACTCTATATGAATGCTTCCGGCGATGTACCGAGATGTGCAATGATCTAGCATAGCAATGACATCAAAACGGACAAGCCATGAAAACATCATGCTAGCTATCTTACGATCATGCAAAGCAATATGACAATGAATGCTCAAGTCATGTATATGATGATGATGGAAGTTGCATGGCAATATATCTCAGAATGGGTATGGAAATGCCATGATAGGTAGGTATGGTGGCTGTTTTGAGGAAGGCTTATGATGGGTGTATGGTATCGGTGAAAGTTGCGCGACACAAGAGAGGCTAGCAATGGTGGGAGGGTGAGAGTGCGTATAATCCATGGACTCAACATTAGTCATAAAGAACTCATATACTTATTGCAAAAATCTACAAGCCATTGAAAACAAAGTACTACGCGCATGCTCCTAGGGGGATAGATTAGTAGGAAAAGACCATCGCTCGTCCCCGACCGCCACTCATAAGGAAGACAATCAATAAATAGAAGTGTGCTCCAACTTCATCACAAAGCGGTTCACCATACGTGCATGCTACGGGAATCACAAACCTCAACACAAGTGTCTCTACAATCCACAACCACCCACTAGCATGACTCTAATATCACCATCTTTATATCAGAAAACTATTGCAAGGAATCAAACATATCATATGCAGTGATCCACAAGTTTATGTAGGATTTTATGACTAACCATGTGAATGACCAATTCCTATCATCTCTCTAAATAGATATAAGTGAAGCGAGAGAGTTTAATTCTTTCTACAAAAGGTATGCCCATGCTCTAACAAATATAAGTGAAGAAAAAGAGCATTCTACAAATGGCGGTTTTCTATGTGAAGAGAAATAGGCAACCGAGACTTCAAATGATATAAGTGAAGCACATGAAGTATTCTATAAAGCCATACTCAAAAGATTTAAGTGAAATGCAATGAGAATTCTATAAATCAACCAAGGACTATCTCATACCAGCTTGGTGCATAAAAGAAAAGTGAAAACTAAATGCAAAAGACGCTCCAAGACTTGCACATAATGCATGAACGAAACGAATTTGAAAACATACCGATACTTGTTGAAGAAAGAGGGGATGCCTTCCGGGGCATCCGCAAGCTTAGACGCTTGAGTCTCCTTGAATATTTACTTGGGGTGCCTCGAGCATCCCCAAGCTTGTGCTCTTGCCTCTCTTCCTTTTCCTCATATCGAGAAATCCTCGATTAGACACTACATCCACACAAAACTTCAACAGAAAACTTGGTAAGATCCGTTAGTATAATAAAGCAAATCACCACTCTAAGTACTGTTGCAAACCAATTCATATTTTGTTTTTGCATTGTGTCTACTGTAATATAGCTTTTCCATGGCTTAATCC
>JAHHZJ010001280.1:0-75691 GCA_021437245.1 Aegilops speltoides
CAAGATTTATCATTGGAAAGATCCGTCCCATGGAAGTGAAGGAAGTACCTCATCTACATATGGGAGCCCCTACCTCCGGCAAGATGAACCTCAAAGGCAAATGGAGGCCTACAAGTGGAACTCACCAAGATGAGGAAGTCGACAAGAAGATCCACAACCTCCTTCTCCACCACCTCAAGACAACACCAACAACAATGAAGAAGAAGAAGAAGATGAGGATGATGAGGAAGCTCAGCCCCACAAAAAGCTATCCGAGTTCAGCAAGAGTCAAGAAGAATCATCCGTGGAACAAATGATGAATGACCGACTCGGAGAATTACTGCTCTAAAACTCGTTTAGCTAACTTTTGTGAGCATTACTCATTTATCTTAGTCTTGAACCTATGAAGGTAGAAAAGCGCTTGAAGACCGGATTGGGTGAGCGCTATGCATGAAGAGCTACAAACCGAGAGGAACAACGTTTGGACTTTGGTAGAAAGCCCAATGATGACCATCATTGGAACCAAATGGGTGTTTGAACAAGCAAGATGAAGATGGACAAGTCATCCCAAACAAGGCTGTCTCGTAGCACAAGGTTACACACAAGTGAAGGTATGGACTATGGTGAGACCTATGCCCCGTTGCTAGACTTGAGTCCATTCGCATTCTTCTTTTATCCCCACCATGATATTACTCTCTATCAAATGGACATTAAAGTGCTTTCCTAAATGGTGAAATTGAGGAGGAAGTATTTGTGAAACAACCTCCGGTTTGAATCCTAAAAAGCCTAATCATGTTTACAAGTTGCACAAAGCTCTTTATGGTCTTAAACAAGCTCCTAGAGCTTGGTACAAATCTTGACTAGCTTTCTTCTTGAAAAAGGATTTGAGATTGGAAAAATAGACTCAACGCTATTCACGAAAAGGGTTGATGGTGAACTATTTGTGTGCCAAATATATGTTGATGATATTATCTTTGGTTCAACTAACCCTCATTTTAGTGAAGTTTGGAAAGCTTATGTGGGAGAAGTATGAGATGTCCATGATGAGTGAACTCAAATTCTTCCTTGGTTTGCAAATCAAGCAATCTAAGGAGGTACCTTTGTCTCACAAACAAAGTACTAAGGATCTCTTCAAAGTTCAACATGCAAGAAAGCAAAGTATGAAAACCCCATGCCTACTAGTGGACATAATGACTTGACTAAAGATGGAGAACACATTGATCAAAGGTTTATCGATCCATGATTGGTTCTCTACTATATCTCTGCCTTCGTCACGACATAATGTTGAGTGTATGCATGTGCTCGATATCAAGCACCCTAAAGAATGTCATCTTAAAGCTGTTAAAGAATTGTGAGATATTTGATACACACACTAACTTTGGCATTTGGTATCCTAAGAGGCCTCTTCGATCTTGTTGGCTATTCGACTCGGACTATCTTAGGAGACGAGTTGATAGAAAGTCAACTTGAATGCGTGTCAATTCCTTAGTCGATCCTTGTATCTTGGTCATCCAAAACAAAATTGATATCATTATCTCTGCGAAGCAGAATATATTCTTTGCTGGTTCATTGTGCTCAGTTGCTATGGATGACACAAGCGCTTAAGGATTGGGATACATGCGAGACATGTTCCTTTGCTTTGTGACAATGAGAGTGCGATTAGATTGGACACAATCCGTGCAACACTCTCCTGAAACATTGAAGTTAAGTCACCATTTTATTAAGTGATCACATTGCTAAGGGTGACATTGATCTTAAGCATGTTCGTCTTGACAAACAGCTTGCAGATATCTTTACAAAACCACTTGATGAGAAAGTGTTTTGTCGCAAGAGTGAGTTGAACATCATTGATGCTTCAAACTTGGAGTGAAAACTCCATTGATGCATGCAAGGCATGAGCCTAATTGACTAATCCTTGATATTTCTCTTATGATGATGATCATATGTCTTGGACACATTTGCCTTGTATTGCATCTAACTCCTTGCGGTACTTGGATGATCTACATTCCACAAGATTACCACACACTCAAATCATGAGTAATCTTGTCATTGACCAAGTATCTAGCTCTTTGGGATGTTGAGTTCAAGGAACAAAATTCCACATATCCTTTTGACACCTATACTTCTAGTATTTCCTCTTGTCATCTTGGATATTCTTGAGTATTTCCTTGCTTGCCTAACCCATGTAGGAAGATGAACTATACAATTGGAAATGGTGCTCAACTTCACATTCTATGAGCATCACATCAAGTTCACCTACATGAGTACAAGCAACAACAAGCCCAAGGTATGTTCTTCACATCTTGAAGGAGCTTTGCTCAAAGTCATGAGTACAAGCAGCTTCATAAGATGTGATCACATCAAATGTTAATCGAAAAATGGCAACCCATTTTGAGCTTAAGCGATAGTATGACCTATGATCAAATGTTCTCATTTGACTCCTAAATCAATATACTCAAACATAGGTGACTTTGTCATGGACCCTATCTAGATGAAGTACATATGTTTTGGAGTTTTGCTGTCTCTTATGATTCTCTCATTGAGGTTTCCTTTTAATCAAAAAAAACTTCATCTAGCAATCTTTTATTTTTACTCTTTTGTTTTTGTGTATATCAATTTGGCTCATCAATTCACAAAATCATTTACAAATTCATTGCAAATCTTTTGAAAATTCTTTGCAAAGTAGGCTGAATTATTTCTGAATTTCCTTGGAATTAAACTTCGTGTCATGACTCAAAACTTTAGTCGGCGAAAAAGGATCGCCTAAGTCCTGACTTTCGGACCCCGATCCATCTCACCGGTGTCACGATTTTCTTCAGGAGATAACACCTTATGCAGCTCAACAATGATTCTTTATGCATGCTTCTTATTGAACAAGTTGTGATTCTTAAGGATCCCTTCTTTCCTTTCATCTTTCTGACCTTCCTAGTTCTTGTCCTTTTCGACACTTGATGTCAAGGGGAGAAGATTTAGGGGGGCTTAAGGGAGGAGAGAAGATTTAGGGAAAAGAACAATCATTTACCTTAGGGGAAGAATCACATCAAAGCTTTGCCTGTTCCATATTGGATATTACATTTGGTTTCATTCTTTTGATTTTGCTTTCCTCGCTATCACTGGTGGTATCTTATGAAAAGCACAATTGGTATCTTATGAAAAGCAAAATCTCGAACTCATTGAAAATCTTTTAAGTCTTGGGAGACATGTTTGCTGATTCAAGCTAGTGCTCAATATGAGACACTCTTTATACATGTCATCCTGGCTTGGTACTTTTGATGTTCTTGATGTTGGTTGAAGAAATACTCTTGTGTTATCTAACCTTGTTTTCCCAAGTCTATTTCTTGGTACAATGCTAAGGAACCTCAAGGTAAATATATGCATCTTGCAGAATGTGCATGATGGTGACTTGCTTGTGGATACTTGTTTGCAGAAATCACCATGCACATGTGCATCATCACTCACTTATCCTCATCTGCTCACGATGCATATAGCCAAATTGCATGTAGCACATCTTGTTTTTCTCTCTAGTGTGCTTGTGGTAGTCCAAAACCATAATCTATGAAAATCTTGCACACTTGTAGAAGGAGCACGTGTACTACATGTTTGTCAAAGCTTTAGTGATAATTCTATCTTTATTTGAGTAGCTTTGATGTCTTGTTTTGTGTGTTGCCATCAATTACCAAAGGGGAGATTGAAAGCACATTTGCTCCCGGTGGTTTGGTAATTAATGACAACATACTTTGATAGTTGGACTAATGCTTTTATCAAGTATGTTTCAGGAAAGTCAATCACTTTGGCATGGCAAAAGGACTGAAGAGGTGGACCCCTAGGATGCTAAGGAAAGCATTGGCAAAAGCTCAAGACTCCATTTTGGTTTAGTGATCCAAGATCACATTGAGTCCATAGGAAAGCCAATACTATTAAAGGGGATGAGGTTATGATGATGATCAGGTTGCTCAAGTGCTTAGTGATCTATCTCCCAAACTATCGGCAATCTTTCATTCCAACATATACTCATAAGTAATCTCGGTCCCACGATTCCATAAACTTCATCACAAGAGATGAACCACCTCGACCATAAAGCCAAACCCTAGTAATTTGGATTTTAGATTCCAAACTCGGTCTCACGAAACTAGTGTTACCAAGCTTACATAACATACGTAATCAAATCGGTGTCACCGAGATGATGAAGTCGGTCCCACCGAGATTGGCAAACCCTAGTCTTTGGAAGAATCGGACTCACCAAGAGATTGTATTTTGGTCCAGAAAATCCCAACGTTCACATGTTTTGAACTTTCGGTCTCACCGAGTTGTCAACCGATTCGACCGAGATTGGTCAAATGTGTGTAGCATTTGGATTTTGTGTGGAGGCTATAAATACCCTCCACCTCCTCTTCATTAGTGGAAGAGCCATCGAAAGAACTACCACTCCTACCTTACATTTAAGAGAAAACTACCTACCCTTGTGTTGAGATCAAGTTGTTCCTCCCACCATATGAAACTTGATTTCTAGCCTTCCCAAGTTGCTTTCCACTCAATCCTTTCTTCCACCACAGCCAAATCGGTGAGGAGAGTTGAGTGTTGGGGAGATTATCATTTGAAGCACAAGAGCAAGGAGTTCATCATCACCAACACCATCTATTACCTTTTGGAGGTGGTGCCTCCTAGATTAGTTGGGTGTAAGCTTGGAGCCTCCGTCAAGATGTGGAGTTGAACCAAGAAGTTTGTAAGAACAAGGAGATCGCCTACTTATTGAAGATCTACCCCGAGTAAGGCTAGTCCTCCGGTGTGGCGTATGCCATGATGGCATAGACAAGGTTGCTTCTTGTGGACCCTTCGTGGGTGGAGCCCTCCGTGGACTCTACGTGGCCGTTACCCTCCGGTGGGTTGAAGTCTCCATCAGCGTGGATTGGATATAGCCCCACCTACTCGGAACCACGAGAAAAATCTCCGTGTCTCAAAGCTGCGTTTGATCTTCTCCACTTCTCTTTACTACTTGTGCAATTTACTTTCCGCTGCCCATACTCTAGAATTGCATGTGTAGTATGCCACTTGACTTGTATGCATGATGCTTGACTTGATCTTCATTGTGAACTTGCCAAAAACTTGTCTTTGTCAAAAACTTAATTTTTATCTTATCGAGTAGTCTAATCACCCCCCTCTAGACACTCTCACCTTCAGCGATCCTACAAGCATTTCACTTAGCACAAAGTAGCGAGTCCCGGGCGACTAGTGGGACGGTGCCCGAGCAGTGATATGATAAAGGGGAAGCATTTGGGCGAGATCCATATCATCTGAGATAATCAAAAAAATGGGTCCCGAGCTTGTCTCGAAGCCCTAAATCTTAGTACTTAATACAAAAAGGGGTGGCGTGATGCATCTTACCATCCGTTGTAAAATCTTGAAGAAGATTTGCGTTCCTCCAAGCTACGTTTCTTTGCAGTCGTCCCTCTTTGCGTGCTTTCGAGGAGCTACGGCGTCGATCAAGTAGTGAAGCATCGTTCCCTAGCACCTAGCTTGATGATGAAGGACCCTCCCAAAGCGGCAAACAACTTGTGCTAGCGGCTGTTCTCACGAATCAGCCGGAGCCAAAATCGCCCTCTTGGAATGATCTTGGCTTGACCTTTACTTGATTGTAGTATACGCGCTGAGACTCTGCAGCTGAGTGAATCTTTGGGCCATTTGATCCTGTAACCGGCAGCCCTCTTCAGCCAGGTAAGCGCCCGTCTTGGCGTGTTCCCGGCCTCCTCTTGGTGTACACAGAGGCTTCGCGGATGTCGAATTATATATCCGTCGGGGCCGCAACCAACGCACCGTGAAGCCCGGAAAAACGGCGTGAAGCTTGTTGATCTGGTATTCGAAGTGCGTCTTGCCGAGACTCGGAAGACCCAGCGAAGCAGCTCTTCCACCTGCCCTTGTGCGGCGCGCTCGAGTGGATTCGACCAATGAGCTTGATCTTGGAGCGAGATGAAGCGTTAGTCCGTTCACACAGCCGTTTATTTGTGGATGAAGCGGCGGGCGCTAGGTCGATCGGATGCCTGCGTCGCGCGGCAGCAAACCAAAGCGCCTTTAAGCGAGTGGTGCCGTTATGCGTGATGATGCTATGTGTTATCTGCCGTACCGCCGCCGTGATAATCGAAGCAATGAGAAGGTCACTCTTGTGGGCCCATTTAATTTCTTGATGGGCTTTGCTTCTACCCACTTGGTGAACTTGTCCCGCTACTGACGAGCGGAATGCGTCGAGCCGCCTCGGGCCGTCTTGAAAGAATCCCACCATGTCCAAGCCCCAAAGCTACTTGAAGGGGAGCGGCGGTGGGGATTGTCTTGATCTGAGCCATTTGAAGGGGCTTGGGTCCAGTTTCACTGGCACCTTGCACTTCTTGACTAGTTCTTTAAGCTTCTTCGGGGCGGTCGGCCCAAAAAAGCCCGTCTGCGAAACTTTAGCCCACAGCGCCCTCCGAGGCCGCATGGTGACTCCACACTACATACGATGGATGTCTTTGAGGATCGCTTGGCCTTGCTCGATTCTCGCCCTTGGTGGACACCGGTGGCCGCTGCGTCGACTAACCTCTCTGTTGACTATGGTGTAGGCTGCTGCTCGGCGTTGTACTATGCCGGCGAGTCTCATCTGCCGAGGCAACTCCTTGTTGACTAGGAACTTGAGGATGGGCTGCGCCCATGAAGATCTTCACTATCTCTTGATTGTCACCACAGCGACTTGGACAAGGTGTGGCTGAGCTGGGATGCTGGCCCGGGTTGAATCTTTGCTGCCACTTATTTGAATTGAGGAATCTCTTGGCGGCCAGCCTTGATCCCAGGCAGTAGCATAGTCCCAGGGCAGTGGCGTGATCCCAGAACATTGGCCCAGCCTTGAACCCCGGCCGTGGCCCATGATCCCGGGCCAGCCTGGCCGCGATCCCGGGCAGTGACGTGATCCCAGGCTGCTGTAGCTTTCTTGAGGTCGCTTCTTTGGGGTCTTGGAGTCGGATCCGACTATCTGCTGAGGCGGCACAAAAATGGAGTCGAGTCTGGTGGCGGCTTGATAGGCAACTTGAGGCGAAGTGAAGCGCGGCAGTGCTCCTCGCTGGCCAGTGGAGCCGACTTCGCGCCAATGTCATACGCTTGATGGTTATGCGTTTCTTGATGCGTGGAAGGTCGCATCCTGAAAATATCCATTGAGCTTCTGCACCAAAGCGGTAGCTTGCCATATGTTTGCGTCCTTGGCGTCGATCGCCCGGATAGTCTTTGCACCACCAAGTCGGATCGCCATAGCGACCGAGATCCGGCCGAATGCCGAAGTTCTTTAATGGCGAAACCCGCCGGATGGCGCCGTGTTCGTCGGCGTTGTTGGAAGCGGCGAAAGTAGTTGCAACCGCGACCTCTGAGCTTATCGCCCTTAGAAGTGAGGGCTTCGCCGGCTCGAGGCGGGCGCATCTTGGAACCGTCGAAATCGCGATGCCAATGTAGTGAAATCGGGAAGCGGCGGCAATCTTGAGTCTCGGCCCGATCGGCGAGGTCGGCTGACGCCTGCGACTTGATGGCGGTCGCGAGGTTGGTAGTAGATCGTGTAGGGAGCTAGATCGATAGCCCACTTGGCCACTTTCGGTGGGAAGCATCTCGACTTCCGATGATCTCGGCCAGTGGAGCGGTGCAAACCTGATGATTGGATGCTCTTGAAAGTAGGGCTTGACTTCTTGGCGACAAAATGCAGCCGTAGTAGCATCTTCACGGTAGTGAGGGTAGATTACGCTTGGAGGTCGGCGGTGCCTCGCTCAGATAATATCTGGTCTCACGGACCGGGGCGCCTTGCCTTCCTCCTTGCGCTCGACTACTATAAGCGACTTGACTACGGCTGGTGGCGGCGATGTACAAACATGGGCTCTTTGGGGAGTCGAGAAGCCGACCGAACAGTCGCCCGACATCTTCTTGGTTGGAGAAATGCGCCATACGCCTTGTGGTTCCACTTTCGAAAAAGTGGTCTTCTTCATCGAGTTGATACAATGGCGAGCTTTCTGCCCGTGCGTGATAGAATCGGCATATGGAGCCAGCAGCGGTGAACTTCTGCACATCCAACAGATCATTTGGGTACCTCCATCCTCTCAATGGCCTTGATCTTCACGAGGTTGCACTCTATGCGGCGTTAGGAGACCCGAGAAAACCAAGGAGCAGTGGGGTGGGACTCGAACCTGCACTTCTCTGGGTTGAGCTTGATGCGGAATCGTCGGTGATTCTCAAAGGTCTCTTTAAGATCCTCTATTGGCGTCCACGCTTCTCCGTCTTCACCACCACATCATCCACATAAACATGGGCATTCTGCCGGGCTGTTGAGGAGGGCATTTACGCATCTGCTGCTGAAAGGTGGCGCCCGGCATTCCTCAAGCCCGGCGTCATCGTCGGGTGTGAAGGCTCAAGCGGCATGATGAATCACGGTCTTGATCTGTCCATTTGGATTCAGCTTGATCTCGGTGATATCACGAGTATGCATCCAGAAGCTCAACAGCTCGCATCCGGTTGTAGAGTCTATCATCACTGATCAATCCTTAGCGGAGCAAGCGGGTCCTTGAGGCGAGGCTTTGTTGAGGCTGGTGTAGTCGATGCACATCCGCCAGCTTTGTTCTTCTTGACACTAATGCAGGTTAGCCAACCACTCCGGAAAAAAACCTCCATGATGAAGCCGGCTGCGGGCCAAGACTATCTCTCCTCTCGACTCTTCTCTTCTCTTGACCCAGTAGGCGCCAAAGTGCTGGCTGTTGGCTCATCTGCGCACTGACATAGTAGCTTGTGCTCGGCCCGAATTCGTCGGTACACGGCATGTCGCAGGGGACCGCGAAGATGTCGATTCTCCAGGAGGAAATCGGCAGGCTCGCCTTCCTATTTCTTTGTCGAGGCCGGTGCCCGCCTGGCGTACCTCTCGGGTGCTCCGGGTCCAAGGGTATCTTCTTGGTTTTCTTTCTGAAGCTTGAATGATCCTTCGCCTCCGAATCCTTGGGGTGGGCGACATCTCCGGCTGCTTCAGCCGCCGCCACGGCGCGATCTAGGAGCCGCTTCTCGGCTGTGATCACCAAAGACTCGGCCCGACATTGCTCTCGGACGCCTGGCGGACGACTTCTTATAATCGCCCGGCATGGGTCGAGATCCCCTTGGAGGTCGGCGTCTTCATCTTGAGGTAAGCGTAGTGGGGAACCGCCATGAATTTAGCGAGCGAGGCCGTCTATAGCGAGGCGTGATGCAGACTCTCCAAATCCACCTCCTCGAACCCGATCGGCTCTCGGCGGAAGTGATCTTTGTCTCGAAGGGCGTCTATGAGGATGCTTGCCAGATCTCGGCGAGCAGGGAGAGGCAGATGCGATTCCGCTGGAACCACGGTGCGGAAGCTTGCTTCTGCGTTGCCTCCGCTGATTCGAGCTTCTCCATGGTATCCTTATGCAGGATGTTTATCTTTCTTTGCCTCCGTCTGCTCGGAGAACCAGCGAAAGCAGGCGGCCCGCTTATCGATGGCCAAGGTTGCTCCGAGAAACAAAGCGTAAGAGCCGGACTCATCATCCTCTCTGGGTGATCTGCGGCACTCGGTGATAGGCTTCTCGGACCAATGCATGAACTCGGGGAAGCCTGCTTTGCCCTGCGTTGACTTCTTCTTCTTGCTGGCGCTGCTTGCTGCGCGATCATATGCATAGTGAACACTATGTATGCTCCGTGCTCTTAGGGAACTCATCTTGGACCTTGTTGGCGAGCCGCGCCGCGGCGTGGAAGGCGGTGGCAGCGACTGACCTACTGGCGGCGGCGAGGCGTCTCCCTTGGCGATCTGACGAGCAGTGGCACTTCTGGTGGTGTGGTTAAGCGGCTTCACACCGCTGTGAAACTTGCAAGAGACCATCGAGTGCGCTCATAAGAAAAAGCGGCAACAGATTGGACTTGCCACCCATACGCGCTTGGCGGTGGCTGCCCTCTGGCTGCTGATCTTCTCTCTGCTGCGACACTTGTTGTTGGAAGTCGGCTTCGGAACTAGCGCTTGTTGTAGATTACTGTTCTTTGCATCAGTGGCGTCTCGGCCGGCGGTAGAGACTGAGGGGAGTCACCTTGCCCGGCCGCGTTGACTTGGATCTCCATCTTCATAGAGAATTCGGCCGTGGCCGTGTCTTATGCGCTGCTATGAGGTAGCAGTTAAATCGAGGTTTCGGGCTCGTCGCGAGAGAGCTTATTAGCGAGGAGGTGCCCTCTCGGCACCGGCCGTAAAAATACTCAATGGCTGCGCCTCATGCGCCCTCGCGAGAGTTGGAATTTCGCCCCGGTAGCGTGGGATAATCAGCGCGTCGATTCCTCGAGGGCCTTGCTGGGAGAAGTGGTGGCGGCTTGGGGAAGTCGGCTTATGCGTCTTTGGTGAGATTTGCGAATGAAGGCTTGATGAAGTCGACCCGGCTGTTGATCTTTCGGGGCTTCACTTTTGTTCCGCCATGTCCGGGCCGTGCCTGCAGAGCATGAGGAACATACTTAATGACGACTTGCGCTTGTTGATTGAGCGTCTTTGTGGCCGTGGAGTAGTCTATCGGCCCAATCTTCCGCTTCACGGAGCAGGTGTACCGAAGCGTATCTCGAGGGGCGTGAACCCCTTGGGGAAGGGCTCGTCTCGATCACGGGGCCGAAAGCAAAGCGGACCCAGCTCGTCTTCTTCTTCTAACGCCCGAGGACACTGTGGGTCGGTCGATCCGGTGGCGAGATCGTTCTCTCCGGCTCCTCTCGGCGGCGGCGATCTCCGAAGATCCGGATACTCAGCAGTGGCGGAAGACTTCGCCCGTTCTCTTGAGCGGGAAGCGGATAATCATCGCCGCTCCACTTGCTGGGCGGCCATCTTGGTGGCGCTTCGATAGAGATCTTGAAGTCCGATTTGTGGCTGCGCGGCCGGCTCCTTCTCTCTCCGTGGACTCCGCGAAGTCGGCGTCCAGAAAGTCAGCATATGATCTCGGCGAGGTAAGTCGTCATTCTTACATTCTTTAGCGTCCCGGTAGCAACCCGCTCGCCGCGTTTTCGCGTGACAACTGCGTCGAGGCTCTTCCGGACTCCTCTCTGTCATCACAGTAGCTCTTCCCCGTCGAGAGTTTCTCAGCTCTTGATGCGCCCGCTTGATAGCGCTGGGATATTCTCCCTTGAGGGTGGCGTATCTGGTAGCTTTGCCCGAATAGATCGGCGATAGCTTGTAGCCTTCTCTGACCCACACCCGGGCAGCTCGGCCCGGTCGGGCCCGGCGGGCCGCCTGGCCACAGTCCATCTTGCGCTGGTATGCTTGGACAAAGCGTCTCATGCCGCGCCAACCTGCTTGGCGCCTTCAATGAGTGAAAAGCGGCGCTCTGGCTCATCTCTGCGTCCGCGTCCTGCAGGAGGCGCGGGCCGAGATCTGCGAGGACATGCTGACGGAGTCTGGGCGTTTCGCCCGGAGTGCTCGCCATAGCCGATGTGAGCACCTCGCGTGTGGCGCTTCCGTTCGCTCTCGTATCAGGGCGGCTCGTCGTAAACCACCACATTGGTGGGGGAAGGTATCAAGTGATCTGGCGTTGGTCGACCAACGCCGAGGCCGGAGCCTCTACGGACTCCAAGTCTCGGCGGGCTCGCCCGGCGGCGTGAGGTGGTCGAGGCGGCCGCGAAGGTTCTCCAGGGCTGCACGCTGCGCTTAGCGCAGGTTAAATCGGAGGCGCACCTCGCCCGATGAGTTAGCCGAAGCCGCTTCGCCGTGATGTGACAGCGTAACCGGCCCGTGCGATCGTCGTCGATCGCAGAACTCCATCTGGCGGGCAGGCTGAAACTGCTCTGCGCCGAGGAGAAGAGGTTCCCGTCGGAAGCGGATCTCGGACGGCGGTGCACCTCGCCCGCGGTTGGCGCCAAATGTAAGGGGTTGGATCTCGACATATGCCAGCGGTGGCTTATCATGGTGGGGCGAGTAGAACATCGCCGGTGCACTGGAAAGCAGGATGGCGAAGAACATGCACTGTGGCCGAATCTTACCCGGCTTGGGGGCTCTCCAAGGAGATAACACCCCTCTCTGCTTTGCTCTGCGGGGTCTCCGCATGATCACTATGAGGTGATAGTACAATGGTGCTCCTCGAGCTGTGTGGAGGCAGGAAGGAGCAAAGGCTAGCTCTTTCCCTCTTGCTATATGTCTAAACCTATCAGGCGAACCCTTTGCATAGAGTGCCCGGAAATTTATATAAACCCTACCCCAGTACAATAGTAATGTCTGATGTAGTGGCCCCGATAAATCGATCTCTCTTGCAGTTTTGTCCACCACTTGACTCTGGAGCCCGCCAGCCTGGCGGAATCCCATGAACAAACGTGAGCTCTTTGTCTTGGCGCTCTTGATAGCCATGAGCTTGGTCATGTGAGTCGTGGGAGCAGTGCGCCGTCTGTCGAGGCGATCAGCTATCGCCATTCACGTCAATCCCGGTTTATGGCTTGCCGAGGCCCGGCGAGGCCAGGCTAGGCTCAGGGAGGCCGACTCCCGTCAGGACGTCTTCGGACTCTCGGCTGTCTTCCGCTATCTCAGCGCCAGGTGGCAGTGATCTCAGGCCGTACTCACCGCCATGTTGGGCCTGCAGTGCCTTGTGCACTATGGCTGTAGGTCAAGGAGGCATAGCCCGGCAGTCTGTGGCGCCGCCAGGAGATCTCCTGGTGTGTGACTCACTATAGCCATGCCTTCTTCCAAATAGTCAGGGGACAGCCACGGCGGGGCTGTACCTGCACTCGGTATCTTCATGATAAGGTCGGCGGGCCGACTCTCATAGTCGGCCTTGAAGTGCATAAGCCCCGGTCAGCTTGTTCAGTCGCCATCTGAGGGGCTCTGGCCTGGCTGAAGGTCGTCGGTTGGGACTCGGCCTTCTCGAAGGTCGCCTTCTTGGGACTCGGCCTTACTCCGAAGGTCGCCCGCGGTGGGACTCGACCTTCTCGAAGGTGCGCCCGGCCCAGGACTCGGCCTTCTCGAGGTCGCCGAAATTTGAGACTTCGGCCTTCTCGAAGGTCGCCCAGCTGAGACTTCGGCCTTCTCGAGAAGGTCGCCCAGGTGGGACTTCAAATCTGAGGGGTACAGCCTGCCCGATGTCTTGAAAGATCTTGGGTCTGGGTCGAGCCTACCCATGGCCCATGCCTCCGTTTATAAAAGCGTCACGAGTAATGTCGGTCAAGACACTCGGCTCTCAATCTTCTTGAACCAAAAGGTATGACATCTTTGATGTAGCGATATGACTAATATCGCCCACAACTCACTTGTGTTCTACTGCGTGCATATGACATCTCATATAAAACTGACTCGGATGCCCTTGTTGGGGAGCGTAGTAATTTTAAAATTTCCCTCACGCAGCATAGGATCGTGGTGATGCATAACGAGAGGGAGAGCGTAATCACGTACCCATCGTGGACCAAAGCGGCGAGCGTTAGAACAACAGCGGTTGATGTAGTTATGCGTCTTCCGCGGCCCGACCGATCAAGCACCGAAACTTCGGCACCTCCAAGTTCTGGTACCGCGATTCAGCTCAATGGCGATTCCGGGTTCCGATCTAGCAAGGTGTCGGGGAAAGAGTTCCGTCGGCCCGATAGCGTGGTGATGATCTTGATGTTCTCTGGTCGCGAGGGCTTCGCCTAAACTTACCTCTACAATATTATCGAGGACTATGGTGGAGGGGCACACTACGCCTAAGAGATCTTGCAGGTCGATTGTTGTGTCTTAGAGGTGCCCCTGCTTCCGTATATCAAAGGCAAGGGGAGGCCGGCCGGCCAGGAGGCGCGCCAGGGGAGTCCTACTCCCACCGAGTAGGACTCCATCTTCCTAGTTGGAGAAGGAAAGGGAAGGAGGAGGAAGAGGGAGCAGGAAGGGGGTGTCGAGAGTAATGGGCCGTAGGTAGCGTGACCGGGACCCTTGATCTTTCAGGACATCAGGCGTGCCCTGTATTGGCCGAATCCGGTGGCGACCTCCGGAGGCAGAGTCAGTGGCGATCTCTGAATCAGCCGAGTCCCCGATGGCCCGACTCAAGGCAAGCCGACTCCAAGGTAAGCCGACTCAAGGTGGAGACCTCAGGAGAGTCAGAGCTATGGGGAGTCGGCCGTGGCGCCTCACACAGCCCGATCGAGATCACTGGTCCTAGCAGTAGCCTCCAGGCCTCTGAGGAGGCTGGCATAGCTCTGATGGCCGTGTCATGGGAAGATCTCGTGGTAGCGTGCCCCGATGCCATGCCTGCGACCTCGGCTCCACAGTCTGGCGGTGCCCTTGTGCCCACCATGCACAATGCGGCCCAGGGACCCGCGGGGCCATGTCGATCTGGAGTGGACGAAGGCGGCCAGGCGCCCGAGGCGGCCTGTGGGAGTCGGCCTCCCGGGTCGCCGTCTCCTCTCGGAGTCCCACAAGCCATTAAGATTGGATGGGGAGTGGCGGCGGTGATCGCCGATAGGCGGCGCTGCTGTTGCCCGCGACCGATAATAACTGCGTCATCAGGAAGCGCATAGTGTCGGGCACATCCATGAGGCCCCCGTCGTGAGCCCCAGGCCGGTGGGGAGAAGCGGAGGTGTGAGGCAGGCGGGCAGGGCACTGCTTGGCCGGATTCATTGTACCCCCGGGGGTAGGCCTCTCTCAAACCCGAAGTCTACCCATGCAAAGGGTTGGGACCTTGATAGCGATAGAACATAGCTTAGGAAGAAAGTGCGGCCTTGCTCTCTCTCCGCCTCTGATCTGACTCGGGGAGCACCATTGTAGTCCCACCTTTAGTGACCATGCAGAACCCATGAAGCGGCGATGAGGGGTGTTATCTCCGGAGAGCCAGTGGTAGGTCGCCGGCGTGCATGTCATATATCCCGTTCCGGGCACGGTGGCGTTCTTCGCTTGTGATAAGCATCCTTTGGCATATGTGGCACCAGCCCCGACATTTGGCCCACCCATGGGGCGAGGTGCACCGTCGTCGGGAAGATACGTGCAGGGCGAGAACCTCTTCCTCCACAGCAGCGCAGCCAGCGGGCTTCGCCGGTCGTGCATCGACCATTTGCCAGCGGCTGAGGCCGCTGCGCTTGGCGAACCTCGCGGTTCTCGGTGAGTGTGCCTCTCAACGACCTGCATCCGGCCAGCGCGGGTGGCCCGAGCCTTCTCGCGGGCCTCTCGAATAACTCCACATGCCCGGCGAAACTGCCGGGCTTGAGTCCGTAAACTCCACCGACCCGATGCTGGTAAACTCCGGCGCGTGTGGCGACATTTCCACCAACGTGGTGGTCTCGACGAAACGCTTCCGTGCGAGAGAAGCGGCGAGCGCCGTCCGAGGTGCTCATCGCCGACCACGCGCGAGCACTCGGCGAAAAGCCGGAGACCCACTAGCTGCGGCCTGCAAGACCTAACTGCGCCCATTCGAGAGGGCGGGCGCCAAGATGTTGAGGCAGCGCGCCTTCGGATCGCCGAAGGTGCCAGAAACTGGCAAGCATGAAAGGCGCTTATCGAGAGGCATACCAGCGTGAGATGGATCGCGTCGTGGCGGCTCGCCCGGCTCGGCTGGGCGGAAGCCGTCTAGAGTGCGGTCGACAGCAGCGGTGCAGCCATCGCCGACTTGCTGGGACCGGCAGCCCGTGTCGCCACGGCGAAGAACATCGCGCCCGGCATAGCGGCTGGTAACTGAAACCCGGCGAGGCGGCGCGTGTGATGCCAGGCGAAGTCAGCAACTCCTTGCGCTGCCGCTTCGCAAAAGCGCGGCGGTGGCGCGCGAATCTGCTGCTGCAGCGAGCAGCGACTTGCCTACCGCCGAGATCAAGCGCGACCTCTCGGACGCCGGCGGCGAGTCCGGAAGGAAGAAGAAGAGAGCGGCTGTCGATCCGGTCGGTCCACATCACCATCGGCCGACCAGGCAGTGCGCCGAGAAGCGATAAGCGGCGGGGCGACTACCTCCCGCCCAGAAGAAAGGCGGTAATTTCCCGCCGCTGTCGAACATCTGACTCTCGGAGTCGCCTTGGCACGCCGAGAGGAGTCGGAGAGAATAGCGCCATATCGGATCGGCCAGACTCCACGATCTGGCGCTGGAAGAGGAAGGCAATTTGGGTCCGCCTTGCCGGGCCCGCATCGAGAAGCCCTTCCCAAAGGGTTCGCTCCTCAGAGACACAAGTACACCGGCTCCGTGAAGCGGAGGACTGGCGATGAACTACTCGGCCGTCGGCGGCAAAAGCGGCGACAAGCGATTCTTGGTAATCGTTCCTCTCATGCTCGAGGCATGGCCGGACATGGTTGAGCGTCTGTGGCCCATGACATCAACAGCTGGTCGACTTCCTGAAGCCTTCATACGCAACTTTACAAGCGCATTGGCGACCTCCCAAGCGCGCCCGGCTCTCCTTGTGCGTGCAAGGCCTGATGAATCAACATCACGACTACCTCCTTGGCGAGGCTGACCGAAACTCTGCGGCGTGCGAGTCGCGAGCCATGAGTACTTCACCGCCCGGGTCTTTGAGGGCACCCTCCTCAAGCACGAGCTCCTCTGACGAGCGAAACCCTCGTGAGCCGCTAATCATAAGCCAGACAAATGCAAACGGCCGACTCGTCCATGAAGACATAGATTCAAGTCGGCAGCGGTGGCAAGGTGACTCCCAGCTCCCGAACTCGGTGGAGACACGGTCAGCGGCAAGCCGAGCGACAACAAGTGCAAGGCCCGCGGCGACTTGCTTGATCGGCAGGTCGCGGCGATTGAATCAACAGCAGGAAGGCAGCCTCGGCCTAGCGGTAGAAGAGGCGGCAAGTCCAGTGGCTGCGACTTTCTCCTATGGGCGAGACTTTGGATGGTCCTGCAAATTCCAGTGGTGCGAAAACCGTCAAACCACACCACCATAAAGTGCCCTTTGGCTCACGGGATCGCCAAGGGGCGGCCTCACCCTCCACCGCTGCTGGGCGCCACCACCACCGCCGCCTCGGCAGCCCGGGTGCCCCGGCCAGTCGGCGCGGTGCAAGCCGAGTTGAAGTGAAGCCTATGGTGTTCACGGTGTGAGATGACCCATTGGCGGCGGCGCCAGCAACAACCAAGTAAATCGTGTAGCGGATGCTCCAGGGAGTTTGCATTGGTCCGAGACCCATCGGTTAGGTCCAGGCGGATCACCGAGAGGTGATGCCGGTCGGGGCTCTTATCACCCCCACGGTCCTAGAGTGCGACCTTGGCCAGCGATAGGCCCGGGCCGCCCATTTTTTCTAGCAGTCTGATGAGCGGAGGCAACATCAACATCCTATACAAGGACACCATGGGCTTCAAGGAATCAAGCGAAGACAGCTACAGGCAATAATCGATGTAGGAGACAAGGACCCATCGGAAGCCATTCAAGATTTATCCATTGGAAGATCCGTCCCATGGAAGTGAAGGAAGTACCTCATCTACATATGTGGAGCCCCTACCTCACGGCAAGATGAACCTCAAAGGCAACATGGAGCCTCCACAAGTGGAACTCACCAAGATGAGGAAGTGCGACAAGAAGATCCTACAACCTCCTTCTCCACCACCTCAAGACAACACCAACAACAATGAAGAAGAAGAGAGATGAGGATGATGAGGAAGCTCAGCCACGACCACAACAAAAGCTATCGAGTTCGAGCAAGAGTCAAGAAGAATCATCCGTGGAACAAATGATGAATGACATCGACTCGGAGAATTACTCGCTCTAAAACTTCGTTTAGCTAACTTTGTGAGCATTACTCATTTATCTCTAGTCTTGAACCTATGAAGGTAGAAGAAAGCGCTTGAAGACCGGATTGGGTGAGCGCTATGCATGAAGAGCTACACAACCGAGAGGAACAACGTTTGGACTTTGGTAGAAAGCCAATGATGACCAAGCGTCATTGGAACCAAATGGGTGTTTGGAACAAGCAAGATGAAGATGGACAAGTCATCCGCAACAAGGCTCGTCTCGTAGCACAAGGTTACACACAAGTCGAAGGTATGGACTATGGTGAGACCTATGCCCCGTTGCTAGACTTGAGTCCATTCGCATTCTTCTTATATGCCCACCATGATATTACTCTCTATCAAATGGACATTAAAGTGCTTTCCTAAATGGTGAAATTGAGGAGGAAGTATTTGTGAAACAACCTCCGGTTTGAATCCTAAAAAGCCTAATCATGTTTACAAGTTGCACAAAGCTCTTTATGGTCTTAAACAAGCTCCTAGAGCTTGGTACAAATCTTGACTAGCTTTCTTCTTGAAAAAGGATTTGAGATTGGAAAAATAGACTCAACGCTATTCACGAAAAGGGTTGATGGTGAACTATTTGTGTGCCAAATATATGTTGATGATATTATCTTTGGTTCAACTAACCCTCATTTTAGTGAAGTTTGGAAAGCTTATGTGGGAGAAGTATGAGATGTCCATGATGAGTGAACTCAAATTCTTCCTTGGTTTGCAAATCAAGCAATCTAAGGAGGTACCTTTGTCTCACAAACAAAGTACTAAGGATCTCTTCAAAGTTCAACATGCAAGAAAGCAAAGTATGAAAACCCCATGCCTACTAGTGGACATAATGACTTGACTAAAGATGGAGAACACATTGATCAAAGGTTTATCGATCCATGATTGGTTCTCTACTATATCTCTGCCTTCGTCACGACATAATGTTGAGTGTATGCATGTGCTCGATATCAAGCACCCTAAAGAATGTCATCTTAAAGCTGTTAAAGAATTGTGAGATATTTGATACACACACTAACTTTGGCATTTGGTATCCTAAGAGGCCTCTTCGATCTTGTTGGCTATTCGACTCGGACTATCTTAGGAGACGAGTTGATAGAAAGTCAACTTGAATGCGTGTCAATTCCTTAGTCGATCCTTGTATCTTGGTCATCCAAAACAAAATTGATATCATTATCTCTGCGAAGCAGAATATATTCTTTGCTGGTTCATTGTGCTCAGTTGCTATGGATGACACAAGCGCTTAAGGATTGGGATACATGCGAGACATGTTCCTTTGCTTTGTGACAATGAGAGTGCGATTAGATTGGACACAATCCGTGCAACACTCTCCTGAAACATTGAAGTTAAGTCACCATTTTATTAAGTGATCACATTGCTAAGGGTGACATTGATCTTAAGCATGTTCGTCTTGACAAACAGCTTGCAGATATCTTTACAAAACCACTTGATGAGAAAGTGTTTTGTCGCAAGAGTGAGTTGAACATCATTGATGCTTCAAACTTGGAGTGAAAACTCCATTGATGCATGCAAGGCATGAGCCTAATTGACTAATCCTTGATATTTCTCTTATGATGATGATCATATGTCTTGGACACATTTGCCTTGTATTGCATCTAACTCCTTGCGGTACTTGGATGATCTACATTCCACAAGATTACCACACACTCAAATCATGAGTAATCTTGTCATTGACCAAGTATCTAGCTCTTTGGGATGTTGAGTTCAAGGAACAAAATTCCACATATCCTTTTGACACCTATACTTCTAGTATTTCCTCTTGTCATCTTGGATATTCTTGAGTATTTCCTTGCTTGCCTAACCCATGTAGGAAGATGAACTATACAATTGGAAATGGTGCTCAACTTCACATTCTATGAGCATCACATCAAGTTCACCTACATGAGTACAAGCAACAACAAGCCCAAGGTATGTTCTTCACATCTTGAAGGAGCTTTGCTCAAAGTCATGAGTACAAGCAGCTTCATAAGATGTGATCACATCAAATGTTAATCGAAAAATGGCAACCCATTTTGAGCTTAAGCGATAGTATGACCTATGATCAAATGTTCTCATTTGACTCCTAAATCAATATACTCAAACATAGGTGACTTTGTCATGGACCCTATCTAGATGAAGTACATATGTTTTGGAGTTTTGCTGTCTCTTATGATTCTCTCATTGAGTTTCCAATCAAAAAAACTTCATCTAGCAATCTTTTTATTTTTACTCTTTGTTTTGTGTATATCCTTTGGCTCTGATCAATTCCTGAAAATCATTTACAAATTCATTGCAAATCTTTGAAAATTCTTTGCAAAGTGAGCTGAATTATTTCAATTTCCTTGGAATTAAACTTCGTGTCACCGATTCAAACTTTTCACGACGAAAAAGGATCGCCCTAAGTCTGACTTTCGGACTCACCGATCCATCTCACTTCGGTGTCACCGATTTTCTTTCAGGATATCATCTTATGCAGCTCAACTAATGATTCTTTATGCATGCTTCTTATTGCTGAGTTGTGATTCTTAAGGATCCCACTTCTTTCCTTCCATCTTTCTGACCTTCCTAGTTTCTTGTCCTTTTCGACACTTGATGTCAAGGGGAGAAGATTTGGGGAGGAGATTAAGGGGAGGAAGATTTAAGGAAGAACAATCTTACCTTAGGGAAGATCACATCAAAGCTTTGCCTATTCCATATTGGATATTACATTTGGCTTCATTCTTTTGATTTTGCTTTCCTCGCTATCACAATTGGTATCTTATAAGCACAATTGGTATCTTATGAAAAGCAAAATCTCTCGAGCTCATTGAAAATCTTTTAGTCTTGGGAGACATGTTTGCTGATTCAAGCTAGTGCTCAACATGAGACACTCTTTATACATGTCATCCCCGGCTTGGTACTGATGTTCTTGATGTTGGTTGAAGAAATACTCTTGTGTTATCTAACCTTGTTTTTCCAAGTCTATTTCTTGGTACAATGCCAAGGAACCTCAAGGTAAGTATATGCATCTTGCAGAATGTGCATGATGGTGACTTGCTTGTGAATACTTGTTTGAAGAAATCACCATGCATATCATCATCACTCCTTATCCTCATCGCTCGATGCATATAGCCAAGCTGCATGTAGCACATCTTGTTTTTCTCTCTTGTGTGCTTGTGGTAGTCAAAACCATAATCTATGAAAATCTTGCACACTTGTAGGGGAGCTTGTGTACTACATGTTTGTCAAAGCTTTAATGATAATTCTGTCTTTCTTTCAGTAGCTTTGATATCTTGTTTTGTGTGTTGCCATCAATTACCAAAGGGGAGATTGAAGCACATTTGCTCCCGGTGGTTTTAGTGTGACAACATACTTTGTGGTTGGACTAATGCTTTTATCAAGTATGTTTCAGGAAAGTCAATCACTTTGGCATGGCAAAAGGACTGAAGGTGGACCCCTAGGATGCTAAGGAAAGCATTGGCAGCTCAAGACTCCATTTTGGTTTAGTGATCCAAGATCACATTGAGTCCATAGGAAAGCCAATACTATTAAAGGGATGAGGTTATGATGATGATCTGGTTGCTCAAAGTGCTAGTGATTTATCTCTCAAACTATCGGCAATCTTTCACCAACATATACTCATAAGTAATCTCGGTCCCCGATTCCATAAACTCATCTGCAAGAGATGAACCACCTCGTACATAAGCCAAACCCTAGTAATTTGGTTTTCGATTCCAAACTCGGTCTCACGAAACTAGTGTTGCCAAGCCTGTAACATACGTAATCAAATCGGTGTCACCGAGATGATAAAATCGGTCCACAGTTAGCAAACCCTAGTCTTTGGAAGAATCGGACTCAAAGATTGTATTTTGTCCCACGAAAATCCCAACGTTCACATGATTTGAACTTTTGGTCTCACCGAGTGTCAACTTCAGTCGGCCGAGATTGGTCAAATGTGTGTAGCAGTTGGATTTTGTGTGGAGCTATAAATACCCTCCACCTCCTCTTCATTAGTGGAAGAGCCATCGAGAAGAACTACCACTCCTACCTTACATTTCAGAAGAAAACTACCTACCCTTGTGTTGAGATCAAGTTGCTCCTCCCACCATATGAAACTTGATTTCTAGCCTTCCCAAGTTGCTTTCCACTCAATCCTTTCTTCCACCACAGCCAAATCAGTGAGGAGAGTTGAGTGTTGGGGAGATTATCATTTGAAGCACAAGAGCAAGGTTCATCATCACCAACCATCTATTACCTTTTGGAGGTGGTGCCTCCTAGATGGTTAGGTGTGGCTTGGAGCCTCCGTCAAGATGTGGTTGAACCAAGAAGTTTGTAAGGGCAAGGAGATCGCCTACTTCGTGAAGATCTACAGTAAAGCTAGTCCTCCGTGGTATGCCATGATGGCATAGACAAGGTTGCTTCTTCGTGGACCCCGTGGGTGGAGCCCTCCGTGGACTCTCGCTGCCGTTACCCTCAGTGGGTTGAAGTCTCCATCAGCGTGGATTGGCGATAGCACCACCTATCGGAACCACGAGAAAATCTCCGTGTCTCCAAATTGCGTTTGCTCTTCTCCACTTCTCTTTACTACTTGTGCAATTTACTTTCTGCCCATACTCTAAAGAATTGCATGTATAGTACTTGACTTGTATGCATGATGCTTGACTTGATCTTCATTGTGAACTTGCTAAAAACTTGTCTTTGTCAAAGGCATAATTTTTATCTTGTCAGTAGTCTAATCACCCCCTCTAGACACTCTTGCCTTGGCGATCCTACTGAGCATTTCATAGCACAAAGCGGCGGAGTCCCCGGGCAGGCTAATTGGACCGGTGCGAACGATATGATAAAAGGGGAAGCATTTGAGCGAGATCCATATCCTCGAGATAATCAAAGAGTCCCGAGCTTGTCTCAAGAGGGCCTAGAATCTAGTATATCACAAAGAGGTAGCGTATTATACTGCATATTTGTAAAATCTTGAAGAAGAAGATTTGCGTTCCTGAGCTCTGTTTCTTTCTTGGTCGTCCCTCTTTGCGTGCTGAGGCTTCGGCGTCGATCAAATGTAAACGCGTTCCTTTATGCGATGATGAAGAGGACCCTCCCAAAGGCGCCGACAACTTGTGCTGGCAATTTGTTCTACGAATCAGCGAACTGGTCGCCCTCTTAGAATGATCTGGCTTGACCTTGCGGTTTGTAAATGTCGCCGCGGAACTCCTTCCAGTAGATCTTTGGACCCGAGTTTGAGGTGCTTATGACCGGCCCCTCTTCCGGCTGGTCGGCGCCGTCTTAAGCGTCTTCTTGACCTCCTCTTGATTATACCTTAGAGACTTTCGCGGTCGAATTGTATATCATCGGAGACGGCCCGGCCGTGGAAGCGACGAGGAAGAAACGGTAAACCCGGTTGATCTGTGAGGTCGTCTTGCTTGACTCCAGGAGGGCGGCGAACGCTCTTCCACAGCAGCCAGCGGCCTCGGTGGATTCATTCATCGAGGCGATGCGGACAGGATGAGGCCGTTGGTCGTTCCACGGCCGTTTGTTGTGGATGAAGCGGCAGACGCTAGAGTCGGTCGGATGCCTGCGTGTATGAAAGCGAGCCAAAGCGCCTTTGGCGAAGTGGTGCCGTTATGCGTGATGATGCTATATGGTATCTGGAAGTACCGCGCAGTGATGTGGCAATGAGGAACTTTCACCCATTTAATTTCTTGATGGGCTTTGCTTCTACCCTTGGTGAACTTGTCCGCTACGAGACAAATGAGTCGAACCGCCTCGGGCCGTCTTGAAAATCCCACCATGTCCAAGCCCCAAGCTGCGAAGGGCGGCCGATGGGGATTGTCTTGATCTGAGAAGCGGTGAAGGGGCTTGGATGAACACTGGCACCTTACGCTTCTTGACTAGTTCTTTAGCTTCTTCAGGCGATCGGCCAAAGAAGAATCAAAAAGAAGAAGCGTGCTTGGGCGGATGTCGCCTGCGGCGAATCGCATACAGTGCGGACTTGGGCGTCGCTTTCATGCGGCTCGCTGGGCGTCGAGCACTTGGTTCGATGGGCGGTGCGCCTCCGCGCAACCACCCGGTGGCGCGCGGCCTTTGGAAACCTCGGCGTCGGACTTCGCCAGGCTGGTAGCACCGGTCTCCCGAGCTCGCGGCGCGAGTAATCCTCTCAAGCGGCGGCGCGTATGGCGACTGAAAAAGCGGCAGCGCCGCTCGGCCTCGTCCGCGTCGGTGGATCAGCAGCCCCCGGCTGTTTACCGTCTGGCCTCCCGAAGCAGTGGCGGAGGCGGCGGCGAGGTGTCCGAAGCCGAAGCCTCGCCACCCTCCTCGAGGGGTTCTCGGTGCCGACCTCTCCGGTCTGCCCGTGAACTCGGGCAGCGGCGTCGGCGACAACGGAGGGGGCGAGCATCGGCGATCGGCTGACAGCGGCCTCCTCGGCCGCGCCCGCCGCCATGGCGGCGGCCGGCGTCCTCAGCTTCTTACGGCGTTGGCGGCCGCCTTCTCGGCCCTGCGCCTTCTCGGCGGTCGGCCTCCTCCCGTCCGCGCTTCTCCGCGCGTTCCAGCTCCGTCGCCTCCCAAAGATCGTGGCCGGGATCGACTCCAGCCGGGTGTTGGCGGGCGTCTCTACAACCCCATAGCTGAGAAGGGGGCGACTCTCTCAAGGAGAGGGGGCTGCTGGAGAAAAGCGGAGGAAAATCGAGAGAAGACTCGGGACCAAGATCCAACAAGAAAAAAAAAAGCGTAAAGACTTCTGCGAGGAAACTAACGACGACCTTCTCACTTCCCTTGAGCGGTTGGCCTTCAGCGGCCGCCTCCTCCCGTTTGGTGGCGCGTGGCCTACTAATGGAGATCGTTGAAGGCAAGAGTGTCTAGAGGGGGTGATTAGACAACTCGACAAGATAAAAGTTTATGCCTTTTGATTAACATAAGTTCTTAGCAAGTTCACAATGAAGACAAGTCAAGCATCATGCATACAAGTCGAGCAACATACTAAACATGCAATTCTAGAGTATAGGGCGCGGAAAGTAAATTGCATGAATAGTAAGGAGAGATTGTGAAGCAAGCAATTTGGAACACGGAGATTTTTCTCGTGGTTCCGATAGGTGGTGCTATCGTCAATCACGTTGATGGAGACTTCAACCCACGGAGGAATAGCAGCTGCGAGAGTCCACGGAGGCTCCACCCACGAAGGGTCCACGAAGAAGCAACCTTGTCTATGCCATCATGGCCTCGTCCACGGAGGACTAGCCTTACTCGGGGTAGATCTTCACAGTAAGCGATCTCCTTGCCCTTACAAACTTCTTGGTTCAACTCCACATCTTGTGGAGGCTCCCCAGCGACACCTAACCAATCTAGGAGGCACCACCCTCCAAAAGGTAATAGATGGTGTTGGTGATGATGAACTCCTTGCTCTTGTGCTTCAAATGATAATCTCCCCAACACTCAACTCTCCTCACTGATTTGGCTGTGGTGGAGGAAGGGATTGAGTGGAAAGCAACTTGGGAAGGCTAGAAATCAAGTTTCATATGGTGGGAGTGGAGCAACTTGATCTCAACACAAGGGTAGGTAGTTTTCTTCTCGAAATGTAAGGTAGGAGTGGTAGTTCTTTCGATGGCTCTCTCCACGAATGAAGAGGAGGTGGAGGGGTATTTATAGCCTCCACAAAATCCAACCGTTACACACATTTGACCAATCTCGGTCGGACCGAAGTTGACAACTTCGGTGAGACCGAAAGTTCAAATCTTGTGAGCGTTGGGATTTTCGATGGGACGAAAATACAATCTCGGTTAGTCGATTCTTCCAAAGTCTAGGGTTTGCCAATCTCGGTGGGACCGACTTTCTCATCTCGGTGACACCGATTTGAGTCTGAAGGATTCTGAAGCTTAGCAACACCAATTTCGGTATGACCGAGTTTGGAATCGGAAAATCCGAGAATCTTAGGGTTTGGCTATATGGTGAGGTGGTTCATCTCGGTGTGATTGAGTTTGGAATCGGTGGGACCGAGATTACTTATGGGTTTATGTTGGAATGAAAGATTGCTGATAGTTTGAGATAAATCACTAAGCACTTTGAGCGACAGATCATCATCATAACCTCATCCCTTTTAATAGTATTGGCTTTCCTATGGACTCAATGTGATCTTGGATCACTAAACCAAAAATGGAGTCTTGAGCTTTTGCCAATCCTTTCCTTAGCATCCTAGGGGTTCACCTCTTGAGTCCTTTTGCCATGCGAGTGATTGACTTTCTGAAACATACTTGATAAAAGCATTAGTCCAACCACAAAGTATGTTGTCATTAATTACCAAAACCACCTAGGGAGCAAATGTGCTTTCAATCTCCCCCTTTTTGGTAATTGATGGCAACACACAGAAAAAGATATCAAAGCTTACTGAAAGAAAAGACAGGATTATCATTAAAGCTTTGACAAACATGTAGTACACAAGCTCCCCCTACAAGTGTGCAAGATTTTAGATTTTGGTTTTGGACTGCCACAAGCACACATGAGAGAAAAGCAAGATGTGCTACATGCAGCAGCTATATGCATCGAGGCAGATGAAGGAAAATGAGAGATGATGCATATGTGCATGGTGATTTCTTGCAAACAAGTATTCACAAACAAGTCACCATCATGCACATTCTGCAAGATGCATATACTTACCTTGGAGTTCCTTGGTATTGTACACTGAAGAAATAAACTTGGGAAAACAAGGTTAGATAACACAAAGTAGTTCTTGACCAATAGCAAGAACATCAAGGGTACCAAGCAAGGGATGACATGTATAAAGAGTGTCTCATGTTGAGCACCAGCTTGAATCAGCCAACATGTCTCCCAAGACTAAAAGATTTTCAATGAGCAATTTTGCTTTTCATAAGATACCAATTGTGCTTTTCAGAAGATACCAATAGTGAGAGCAAGAGAAGCAAAATCAAGAGAATAATGCCAAATGTATTATCACAGTGAAATATATGGCAAAGCTTTGATGTGATCCTCTCCCCCTTAAGGTAAGATTGTTCTTCTTCCTGTAAAATATCTTTTCTCCCCTTATCCTCCAATCTTCCCTTAAACTCCCCCTAAATCTTCTCCCCTTTGACATCAAGTGCGAAAAGGACGATAAACCGGGAAGGCGGGGAAAGATGGAAGGAAGAAGTGGGTTCATTAAGAATCTGGCTGAGCAAATTAGTATTCGGCGAAAATCATTTTAAGTAAGCTGTAGAAGATGATATCGGTGAATATAAATCGGTGACACCGAGTTGATATGGATCGGTGAGCCAGAAAGTCGAGACTTAAGGCAGATCCTTTTGGTCGAGACCGAAGTGATTGAATCGGTGGCCTTGAGTTTAATTCAAGAAATCAGAGATAATTCAGCTCTCTTTGCAAGAAATGTTTCAAAAGATTTGCAATGAATTTGTAAAAGATTTTCAAGGAATGGATCGAGCCAAAAGGATATATACATGAGCAGGAGGAAGCGAAATGAAAAGATTGCTAGATGAAGTTTTTTTTTTTTAACTAAAGGAAAACTTAACTAGAAAAAAAAGACAATAGCAAAACTCCAAAACATATGTACTTCATCTAGGCGAATTCGTGACTAGGTCACCTATGTTTGAGTATATTGACTTAGGAGTCAAATGAGAACATTTGATCATAGGTCATACTCATCGTTTAAGCTCAAAATGGGGTTACCATTTTTCGATTAAGCATTTGATGTGATCACATCTTTTGAAGCTGCTTGTACTCATGTCTTTGAGCAAAGCTTTTCAAGATGTGAAAGACATACCTTGGGCTTGTTGTTGCTTGTTCTCATGTAGGTGAACTTGATGTAGATGCTCATAGGATGTGAAGTTGGAGCACCAATTCCAATTGTATAGTTCATCTTCCTACATGGGTTAGGCAAGCAAGGAAATACTCAAGAATATCAATATGACATGAGTGAAGTACTAGAAGTGTATGGTGTCAAAAGGATATGTGGAATTTTGTTCCTTGAACTCAACATCCCAAGAGCTAGATACTTGGTTAATGACAAGATTACTCATGATTTGAGTGAGTGTGATAATCTTGTAGAATGTAGACCATCAAGTACACGCAAGGAGTTAGATGCAATACAAGGGGCAAATGTATCCAAGACATATGATCATCATCATAAGAGAAATATCAAGGATAAGTCAATTAGGCTCATGCCTTGCATGCATCAATGGAGTTTTCACTCCAAGTTTGAAGCATCAATGATGTTCAACTCACTCCTTAGCGACAAAACACTTTCTCATCAAGTGGTTTTGTGAAGATATCTGCAAGCTGTTTGTCGATCTGAACATGTTTAAGATCAATGTCACCCTTAGCAATATGATCACGAATAAAATGGTGGCGAACTTCAATGTGTTTAGTGCGAGAGTGTTACGAGGATTGTGTCCAATCTTAATCGCACTCTCATTGTCACAAAGCAAAGGAACATGTCTCGCATGTATCCCATAATCCTTAAGCGTTTGTGTCATCCATAATAGCTGAGCACAACACGATCCAGCAGCAATATATTCAGCTTGCGATAGATAATGATACGAATTTTGTTTCTTGGATGACCAAGATACAAGGGATCGACAGAAATTGACACGTGCCGAAGTTGACTTTCTATCAACCTTGTCTCGGCATAGTCCGAGTCGGAATAGCCAACAAGATCGAAAGAGGCCCTCTTAGGATACCAAATGCCAAAGTTAGGTGTGTGTATCAAATATCTCACAATTCTTTTAACAGCCTTAAGATGACATTCTTTAGGGGCTGCTTGATATCGAGCACACATGCATACACTCAACATTATGTCGGGACGAAGCACATAGATATAGTAGAGAACAAATCATGGATCGATAAACCTTTTGATCAACAGGTTCTCCATCTTTAGTCAAGTCATTATGTCCACTAGTAGCCATGGGTGTTTTCATACCTTTGCTCTCTTGCATGTTGAACTTCTTGAAGAGATCCTTGGTGTACTTTGTTTGTGAGACAAAAGTACCCTCCTTAGATTGCTTGATTTGCAACCCAAGGAAGAATTTGAGTTCACTCATCATGGACATCTCATACTTCTCTGACATAAGCTTTCCAAACTTCTCACTAAAATCAGGGTTAGTTGAACCAAAGATAATATCATCAACATATATTTGGCACACAAATAGTTCACCGTCAACCCTTTTCGTGAATAGCGTTGAGTCTATTTTACCAATCTCAAATCCTTTTCAAGAAGAAAGCTAGTCAAGCATTTGTACCAAGCTCTAGGAGCTTGTTTAAGACCATAAAGAGCTTTGTGCAATTTGTAAACATGATTAGGTTTTTAGGATTCACAAATCCGGAGGTTGTTTCACAAATACTTCCTCCTCAATTTCACCATTTAGAAAAGCACTTTTAATGTCCATTTGATAGAGAGTAATGTCATGGTGGTTGGCATAAGCAAGAAGAATCTTGAATGGACTCAAGTCTAGCAGCGGGGCATAGGTCTCACCATAGTCCATACCTTCGACTTGTGTGTAACCTTGTGCTCTGAGGCGAGCCTTGTTGCGGATGACTTGTCCATCTTCATCTTGCTTGTTCGAAACACCCATTTGGTTCCAATAGCGTTTTGGTCATCATTGGGCTTCTCTACCAAAGTCAAGCGTTGTTCCTCTCGAAGTTATGTAGCTCTTCATGCATAGCGTTCACCCAATCCGGGTCTTCAGCGCTTCTTCTACCTTCATAGGTTCAAGACTAGAGATAAATGAGTAGTGTTCACAAAAGTTAGCTAAGCGAGTTTTGAGCGAGTGATTCTCCGAGTCGATGTCATTCATCATTTGTTCCACAGGATGGTCCTTCTTGACTCTTGCTCGAACTCGGGATAGCTTTTGTCGTGGTGGTGGCTGAGCTTCCTCATCATCCTCATCTTCTTCTTCATCAATGTTGTTGGTGTTGTCTTGAGGTGGTGGAGAAGGAGGTTGTGGTGGATCTTCTTGTCGCACTTCCTCATCTTGGTGAGTTCCACTTGTGGAGGCCTCCATGTTGCCTTGAGGTTCACCTCTCCAGTGAGGTGGGGGCTCCACATATGTAGATGAGGTACTCTCCTTCACTTCCATGGGACGAATCTTCCCAATGGATAAATCTTGAATGGCTTCGATGGGTCCTTGTCTCCTACATCAATAGGCATTTGCTCTACTTGCGAGCCATTAGATTCATCAAACTTCACATCTACCATCTCTTCAACCTTTGGGTGAAATTATTGTGACACGGTAGGTGTGAGAGTTTGATCCATATAGAGAAAAAACCTTCATGAGTTTTAGGAGCAAATTTAGACCCGCGATGCTTATCAAGAATATAGCACTTTGAACCAAAGACACGAAAATATCCCACTTGGGGTTTGTTACCCGTAAGGAGCTCGTATGAAGTCTTGCCGAGGAGCTTGTGAAGATAAAGTCATTGATGGCATGACAAAGCTGTCTCGCGGCTTCACCCCAAAAGTGTTTGGTGTCTTGTATTCATCAAGCATTGTCCTCGCCATCTCAATGGCGTTCGGTTCTTCCTCTCAACAACCCCGTTTTGTTGAGGTGTATGCGTGCTGAGAACTCATGTAGAATCCCTTCCTCATCGAGAAAAAGAGTCCACATAGGCGTTCTTGAACTCCGTTCCGTTGTAGCTCGAACTTTCTTGATCTTCACCTCAAATTGATTTTGGGCCTTTCTAGCGAAGGTTTTGAAGATTTTACGAACTGTGATTTGTCATCAAGGAAGAATACCCATGTAAATCTGGAAAAATCATCAACAATAACTAGACCAAAGGAGTTACCACCAAGGCTTTTGTAAGCATTGGGACGAAGAGATCCATATGAAGAAGCTCAAGCGGTCTCCTTGTAGTCATGATGTTCTTCGGGATGACTTCCACCTACTTGTTTTCTGCTTGACAAGCCTGCGAGTCTATCTTTGTCAAAGAAAACATCTTTAACAAGAATGTGATCACCTTTGATTAGCTTATCTAGATTCGCATACCAACATGTCCAAGCCTTCTATGCCAAAGCCAACCTTTAGCAGTTTAGCAATAAAGCAAGTTCTAGGTTGAGCTTTCTTAGTGAAATCAACGATATACAAATCACCTCTCGGATACGGTAAAGACCATGTTATGATTGTCCTGACGAAAAACTTGGCAATCTACTTTGGTGAATAGCACATTGAATCCAAAGTCAGCTAATCTAGACACGAAAAGTAAATTATATCCAAGTGATTCAACAAGCATGACATTTTTAATGGAGCTATCATGAGATATGGCCACCTTACCAAGGCCAAGTACCTTACCCTTGGAGTTGTCTCCAAAAGTCACATACTTGCGTGGACCATCATTTTTTGCAAGCTCTCGAAACATGTCTTCATCTCCAGTCATGTGATCGGTGCATCCACTATCAAGAATCCACTCTTTTCCACGGATATGTAGTCTCTCAGTTGCCATAAGATGAGACTCTTCATGATCTTGTCTAGCTCGGTGTCGAATCAGATGTCGTCATCATGCTCATGCTCATCATCATATTGACCCATAGATAATTCATCATCAATACCTAGGTCAATTTGACAATGACTTGCATCGGTTTTGTCAAGTGGCGATAATCATCGGAATGCAATACAAGAGCATTTCTTATTCGAACATTGATAAAACCGGGATCACCCTTCTTTTCATTAGATCACGAAGCTCAAAGAAGCATTTATCAAAGTTGGGATCTTTGAGGTATAACATATCAAATTCAACCGTCTTGTATAGAATTTCATCAAGACCTCTCAAAGAGTAGTCCGGATAAAGTTCTTCCAAGAACTTCCACATAACATAGGCGCACTCAAAGTTTGTGACAAGCTCAAGTAAGTTATCGGGCAAACCTCTAATGATAAGATTGACAGTTCTAAGGTTCTGAAGCAAATCAAGTTCTTCATCCATAGTAGGGTGCAAGGGTCAAATGGTGGTACATATGGGGTTTCAACATATTTGCAAGTTGTACATCTTAAAGATAGCAAGCATTTCAATCCTCCACGAGTTATAGGACACTCCATCAAGAATAGGCACTCTATGACTAACACTCCCCAAGCGTGAACCGTCCATCTTCCTCCAATGGTGTGCAAACCAAAGCAATGGAGACCAATGCTCGATACCAATTGTAGGATCGTTGAAGGCAAGAGTGTCTAGAGGGGGGGTGATTAGACAACTCGACAAGATAAAAGTTTATGCCTTTTGATTAACATAAGTTCTTGGTAAGTTCATAATGAAGACCAAGTCAAGCATCATGCATACAAGTCGAGCAACATACTAAACATGCAATTCTAGAGTATAGGGCAGCGGAAAGTAAATTGCACGAATAGTAAGGAGAGATTGTGAAAAACAAGCGCAATTTGGAACACGGAGATTTTTCTCGTGGTTCCGATAGGTGGTGCTATCGTCAATCCACGTTGATGGAGACTTCAACCCACGGAGGGTAGCGGCTGCGAGAGTCCACGGAGGCTCCACCCACGAAGGGTCCACGAAGAAGCAACCTTGTCTATGCCATCATGGCCTCGTCCACGGAGGACTAGCCTTACTCGGGGTAGATCTTCACAGTAAGCGATCTCCTTGCCCTTACAAACTTCTTGGTTCAACTCCACATCTTGCGGAGGCTCCCAAGCGACACCTAACCAATCTAGGAGGCACCACCCTCCAAAAGGTAATAGATGGTGTTGGTGATGATGAACTCCTTGCTCTTGTGCTTCAAATGATAATCTCCCCAACACTCAACTCTCCTCCTTGATTTGGCTGTGGTGGAGGAAGGGATTGAGTGGAAAGCAACTTGGGAAGGCTAGAAATCAAGTTCCATATGGTGGGAGTGGAGCAACTTGATCTCAACACAAGGGTAGGTAGTTTTCTTCTCGAAATGTAAGGTAGGAGTGGTAGTTCTTTACGATGGCTCTCTCCACGAATGAAGAGGAGGTGGAGGGGTATTTATAGCCTCCACACAAAATCCAACCGTTACACATTTGACCAATCTCGGTCGGACCGAAGTTGACAACTCGGTGAGACCGAAAGTTCAAATCTTGTGAGCGTTGGGATTTTAGTGGGACCGAAAATACAATCTCGGTTAGTCCGATTCTTCCAAAGTCTAGGGTTTGCCAATCTCGGTGGGACCGACTTTCTCATCTCGGTGACACCGATTTGAGTCTGAAGGATTCTGAAGCTTGCAACACCAATTCGGTATGACCGAGTTTGGAATCGGAAAATCCGAGAATCTTAGGGTTTGGCTATATGGTGAGGTGGTTCATCTCGGTGTGATTGGGTTTGGAATCGGTGGGACCGAGATTACTTATGGGTTTATGTTGGAGTGAGAGATTGCGATAGTTTGAGAGATAAATCACTAAGCACTTTGAGCAACGGATCATCATCATAACCTCATCCCTTTTAATAGTATTGGCTTTCCTATGGACTCAATGTGATCTTGGATCACTAAAACAAAAATGGAGTCTTGAGCTTTTGCCAATCCTTTCCTTAGCATCCTAGGGGTTCACCTCTTGATCCTTTTGCCATGCGAGTGATTGACTTTCTGAAACATACTTGATAAAGCATTAGTCCAACCACAACTTATGTTGTCATTAATTACCAAAACCACCTAGGGAGCAAATGTGCTTTCAGCCCCTTGAACTTCTTGGTTTCTGCTGCAGGCTTTTCGGCCAGCGTGGCGCCTCCGCCCGCCTCGGCCCGGCTGGCCGGCTCTCGGCTAAGTGGCGGGGGCGACTTCCCGTCGGCGTCGTCTTGAGCCGGTCGGCGAAGGTGGCGAGGAACTGAAGCCGCCGTCTGCTCCTTCCCCGCCGCCTTTGACGTCGGCCTCCAATGCCGCCGCCCCCAAGTCGGGGTCGTAAAACTTATCGCTCTCCAGTGATGCAGGGGCGTGGTCGCGGGGCTCTCGCATGGTGCCGGCTGCGGGCTCCATGAGGGGGAGCTGCCAGAAAGACCAACAAAATTAGAAGCGAGTCGGCGCAAAGAAGACACAACTACATAAAAATCGACTTACCCTTTGGAGGGGTTGTCGGCAATCTGACTCCTTGCGGTGCCGATCCTTCGTGAACTCGCAGTGCGCGATGTGGTTCACCAAGTTCGCTACCTCCCTGCGGGGCATCTCCTTGGTGCACATCCGACTCGGGGCGTGGCGGCCGCTCATCTGACAGATTAGGTGGGGCCAGCCTTGAAGCGGGAGGACTCGGCGCGCCACAAAAGGCAGCGGAAGGTCGGATCGGCGAGGCCCTCCATTGCGGCGGGACTCGAGTCGCGCGCTCTGGCGGCGGCTCGGAGGAATCGACAACGGACCGGTGAGACCAGCGAGGAGCCTCGGTTAGGGGCGGGTTGAAGAAGCGGCGAGTTGACCCGATCACCGTCGGTGGAAGGTTCTTCACGTAAGTAGGGCGCTGCCACATCTTCACCGACTTTGTCGGCGAGATGGGAGGAAAGGGTTGTCGGCCGTCGTCGCGCCGCGCGATGTAGGTGCCGCCTTGAGCGGCGTGCGGTAACTTGCGTACCAAGCCGGCGAAGAATTCTCCCCACAACTTCGAGGTGGGGGAAACGCAGAAACCCGCCTGAGTGGCGAAGCGAGCAACACCACCGCATTTGGGTGAGGTGGTGTGGTTGGAAGGCTGTGGAACTCGAGCAGCGGAAGAACCGCTCGCCGGCAGCCAGGCGCGCATGAAGTCTTGGCGGAAGACAACCCTTCGCCCTCCTCGGTGGCCTGGTCTCTCCACCGGCCAGGCGGAGTGCGCCTGAGTCCGCCTGGGAAAGGCGGCGGGTCGGCGGAGGAACTCAATATGTTACTGCCTCCACATCCGAACCGTCCCACACCGGAGGCGTCTTGGCCGGGGGCATGGCGGAGGAAGAGCTCATCGCCGTGGTGTGAGGTGCTCTTGCTCATGGCGGAAGGAAGAAGAAGGCAGGAGAGTAGGGAGAGGATCTTGGCGTGCGGTGCCGTCCGCTCCCCCTACCTGCTTATAGCCTGCAGTGGGGAGCAAGGGGCGGGCGTGGGATTAGCTGCGCCGCGAAGCCCCCACGCGCCACGATTTACCCCATGAAATTCTTGCGCGATGATAACGGCGTGGGAAACCAACCGCTTCGCGACGCGTGGATTCGTTCGGATCTTGCGTAGCGGTAGTGGCGGGCCCCGGCTGACGGCCCATCCCGTCGCGCGCGTGGGAGAGCAGACTATCCTCTCCACATGGCACCACGTGATAGGACCGCCTCAATGGCAGCAGGGAAGCGTATCCGATATGCCGCCCGATTTCCCGCCGCAACTTACAAACAGCGGCCCCTCGATGAACAGAGTCCGACTTTGGCGAGTCGGCCAAAATGAAGACGACGGCCGGGTCTCAGAGTCTGCACGGGAAAGTTTGAAACAGTTGAAGCCCCACGAGGCAACGTCCGCAGGGCTCCACCGGCCGGGGACTCTTGCCGGATAATGGGCCCGGGTAGGTTGACCGGGACCCTTGATCTTTCAAGACATCGGGGCAGCCCCGCCCCTTGACCGAGTCGGTGGCGACCTCGGAAGGCGAGTCGGTGGCGATCTCGAAGAAGCCAACTCACGATGGCGACTCCAAGGCAAGCCGACTCCAAGGCAAGCCGACTCCAAGCTGGCGACCTCGAGAGGCCGACTATGGAGTCGACGCGTGGCGCCTCCGCGAAGCCGATCTGAAATCTGGTCACAACATGGCCGTCCCTCCACTGCCTCTGAGGGGTGGCATGGCTACAATGAGCCGTATCACGGAAGATCTCTGGCGAGTGCGCGGCCTTATTGCCATGCCTGCCCACGACTCTCGGCCCTGATCTGTGACGCTTTGTGCCCATAGCCTTGATCTGTACAGCCCGAGGACCGCGGGGCCGCCTGTCAGTGGGTGGACCGAAGGCGGCCAGAGCGCCCGAAGAAGGCCCTGTGGGAGTCGGCCTCCCCGGGGTCGGCCGTCTCCCCTCCAGGGTCCCACAAGCCATTAACCAGATTGGATGGGGAGTGGCGACAGTGATCGCCCGATAGACGGCAGCACTATTGCCACGACCCGATGACCAAGCCTGCGTCATTAGGAGCGCCGCATAGTGTCGGGCCTGTCCGTGGGGCCCACCAGTCGGCGGCCCCAGAAGCCGGCGGGGAGAACGGCGGTGTGAGAACAGGCGGTGGGGCCGCCCGGTGGGATTCATTGTACCCCGGGGGTAGGCCTATATAAACCCGGGGCACCCATGCAAAGGGTTGGGACCTTGATAGCGATAGAACACATAGCAGGAAGAGAAGCGGCCTTGCTCTCTCACGCCTCCGATCTGACTCGGGAGCACCATTGTAGTCACCACCTTTAGTGACCATCACGGAGACCCATGAGCAGCGATGGGGTGTTATCTCCGGAGAGCCCGAAGTTGGGTAAGATTAAGCGGCGTGCATGTCTCGCCTTATCCGTTTCGAACACGGCGACGTTCTCGCCCCCACCATGATAAGCCATCCTTTGGCATATGTAGCCCCAACCCCGGCGAAGCGCCGCCCTCTCCTTGTCCTACTCGGACTAGGGGAAGAAGCGTGACTGAAAAATATGCCCTAGAGGCAATAATAAAGTTATTATTTATTTCCTCGTATCTTGATAAATGTTTATTATTCATGCTAGAATTTTATTACAGGAAACATGATTCATGTGTGAATACATAGACAAACATAATGTCACTAGTGTGCCTCTACTTGACTAGCTCATTAATCAAAGATGGTTATGTGTCTAACCATAGACATGTGTTGTCATTTGATTAACAGGATCACATCATTAGGAGAATGATGTGATTGACTTGACCCATTCCGTTAGCCTAGCACTTGATCGTTTAGTATGTTGCTATTGCTTTCTTCATGACTTATACAAAGTTCCTACAACTATGAGATTATGCAACTCCGTTTGCGGAGAACACTTTGTGTGCTACCAAGCGTCTAGCATAGCTGGGTGATTATAAAGGAGCTCTCTGGGTGTCTCTGAAGGAAATATGCCCTAGAGGCAATAATAAAGTTATTATTGATTTCCTTATTTCATGATAAATGTTTATTATTCATGCTAGAATTGTATTAACGGAAACATAATACATGTGTGAATACATAGACAAACATAGTGTCACTAGTATGCCTCTACTTAACTAGCTTTTTGATCAAAGATGGTTATGTTTCCTAACCATAGACATATGTTGTCATTTGATTAATGGGATCACATCATTAGGAGAATGATGTGATTGACATAAACCCATTCCGTTAGCCTAGCACTTGATCGTTTAGTATGTTGCTATTGCTTTCTTCATGACTTATACATGTTCACCGTAACTATGAGATTATGCAACTCCTGTTTGCGGAGGAACACTTTGGTTACTACCAAGCGTCTAGCGTAGCTGGGTGATTATAAAAGTACTACAGGTGTCTCTGAAGGTACATGTTGAGTTGGCGTATTTGAGATTAGGTTTTGTTACTCCGATCGTCGGAGAGGTATCTCTGGGCCCTCTCGGTAATGCACATCATTATAAGCCTTGCAAGCAATGTAACCAATGAGTTGGTTCTGAGGATGATGCATTCTGAGCGAGTAAAAAGACTTGCGATAGCGAGATTGAACTAGGTATTGGATCGGACGATCGAATCTCAGGCGAAGTAACATACCGATGACAAAGGGAACAGCGTATGTTGTTATGCGGTTTGACCGATAAAGATCTTCGTAGAATATGTAGGAGCCAATATGGAAATCCAGGTTCCACTATTGGTTATTGACCACGAATAGTTCTAGGTCATGTCTACATAGTTCTCGAACCCGTGGGGATTCGCACATAAGGTTTCGATGCAGTTATATTATGAGTTTATGAGTTTTGATGTACGAAGGAGTTTGGAGTCGGATGACGCCGGGGACATGACGAGGTCTCGAAATGGTCGAGATGTAAATATCGATATATTGGACGACTATATTCGGAGTTCGGAAGGTTCAGTGATTGGTGTTATCGAGATCTGGGAGAGATTCTGAGAAGGTGGGAGAAGTATTGAGCCTTATTGGGCCATACGGGGGAAAGAGAGGGGCTGCCTAGGGCGGGGCGCATGCGCCCATGGCCTAGTCAGAATGGACTAGGGGAGGTCGCACCCCTCCTTCCTTCCTTCTATCTTCCCTTCCTTGTCTCCTACTCCTAATACATGGAAGGACTCCTAGTTAGACTAGGAAAGGGAATCCTACTCGGTGGGAGTAGGACTCCCCTAAACAGCGCCATAGAAGAGGGCAGCCCTCCCTCCTCCACTCCTTTATATCACGGGGTGGGGGCACCCCATAGACACACAAGTTGATCTCTGGATCGTTCCTTAGCGTGTGCGGTGCCCCCTCCACCATATTCCACCTCGGTCATATCATCGCGGAGTTTAGGCAAAGCCTGCGCTGGTAGAACATCATCATCGTCCTGCGCCCGTCGTCTTGTGGA
Organism: Aegilops speltoides; assembly: GCA_021437245.1. Lineage (NCBI taxonomy): Eukaryota > Viridiplantae > Streptophyta > Magnoliopsida > Poales > Poaceae > Aegilops > Aegilops speltoides. The sequence goes on from JAHHZJ010001280.1 coordinate 38,049, forward strand.
ACTCATCTCGGGCTTATTTGGATCGGAGGCGAGATCGTCATCAAGCTGAGCGTGTGCGAGAACTTCGGAGGCCCGTCGTTCGGTGCTTGGATTGGTGGGGTCGTGAAGGCGTGCGACTACATCAACAGCGTTGTGCTAGCGCTTCGCTTACGGTCTCACAGTGCGTGGGCGAACACTCTCCTCTCGTTGCTATGCCATCACCATGATCTTGCGTGTGTGTAGGAATTTTTTAAAATTACTATGTTCCCTAATGATGGTATCTGAGCCTAGGTTTTATCGTTGATTTTATATGCGAGTAGAACACAAGTGAGTTGTGGGTGATACAAGTCATCTTGCTTACCGGCATGTCATACTTTGGTTGGCGGTATTGTGAGATGAAGCGGCCGGACCGACATTCTGCGTACTCTTCTGCGAGGTAGTTTCACCGTTCTGAGCACTTTCGTTGCTTAAAGGTGGCTGGCGGGTGTCTGTCTCTCTCACTTTAGCTGAATCGAGTGTGGCTCGCCCGGTCCTTGCGAAGGTTAAAATAGCACCAACAGCGAACTATCGTTGTGGTTTTGATGCGTGGTAAACGGTTCTTGCTAAGCCCATAGGAGCCCGTAAAACTTGCAACAACAAAGTAGAGGGCGTCTAACTTGTTTTTGCAGGGCATGTTGTGATGTGATATGGACAAGGCGTGATGCTATATTTTATTGTATGAGATGATCATGTTTTGTAACCAAAGTTATCGGCAAGCTGGCGGGAGCCATATGGTTGTCACTTTATTGTATGAAATGCAAGCATACTGTAATTGCTTTACTTTATCACTAAGCGGTAGCGATAGTCGTAGAAAGCAGCAGATGGCGTGGCGACAACGATGCTACGATGGAGATCAAGGTGTCGGCGCCGGTGGCGATGGTGATCACGATGGTGCTTGGAGATGGAATCACAAGCACAAGATGATGATGGACATATCATATCACTTATATTGATTGCATGTGATGTTTATCCTTTATTCATCTTATCTTGCTTTGATTGGCGGTAGCATTTTAATATGATCTCTCACTAAAATTATCAAAGTGTTCTCCTGGTATGCACCGTTGCCAAAGTTAAATCGTGCCCGGACACCGCGTGATGATCGGGTGTGATTGTAACGCCCCGGATTCGTTGCGCCAGGTGTCCGTCAGTTATTCGCCATGTTGCCATGTCATTTGCTTGCGTGTTGCACTTTGCCATGTCATCATATGCATTTCATATCATTTCATCATGTGCATCTCATTTTGCATACGCGTTCATCTCATGCATCCGAGCATTTTCCCCGTTGTCCGTTTTGCAATCCGGCACTCCTATCTCACCCGGCGTCCCCTTCTTGTCTCTTTTCGTGTGCAGGTGTTAAACTTTCTCGGAATAGCCCGAGGTTTGCCAAGAGGCCTTGGTATAGCACCGGTAGACCGCCTGTCAAGTTTCGTGCCATTTGGAGGTCGTTTGATACTCCAACAGTTAACCGCGCAGCCCGAAACCCCTTCTTTTGTGCAGCCCAACACCCCTTCCAAAGTGGCTCAAAACCCATCCAAACCCCCTCCATGCTCTCGGTCGTTCGATCACGATCGCGTGGCCGAAAATCGCTCCTCATTTGGACTCTCCTAGCTCCCTCTACCTATAAATATGCCCCCCCTTCCATTTTTCGCGGATGAAAACCCTAGCCTCTTCCCCCGCCGCCACCGGACATGTCCGGACCGGACCGGACACGTCGCTCCCACCGCCGTCTCCATCGTGCGGGCCCGAACCAGATCCGGCCCGCGAGGGCTGACGCCGCCGCCGCCGCCGCCCGTGCGGATCCGCCTCCGCGCCCGAGCCGCCTCAAGCGCCCAGCGCTGCCGTCCTCGCAGCGGTCGCGCCTCCCGCCACAGGCCCTCACGCCGCCGTCGCTTTCGGCCATTGCCTGCCCGCCAGCCGGCCCCGCCGTCACCCGCCTCGCCCTTTGCTCCGCCGCCTCGCCGTTCGCCGCCGGCCACGAGCCGCCGCCCGAGTGCGCCCGCCGCCAGCGCACCCGGCCGGTCGCGGACCCGCCCTCAGCGCCGCCGCCCTTTCGGCCTGCTTTGTCACACCTAGCTAGTTCTTGCATTAGAGTGTTGCATCATGTCTATTTTTTCAGAAATCTGAAATGGGAATGCAGAACCCTGACCCCTCTGAAACAAACTAGGGTTTACTAAAAATATTTTCGATGAACTGAAATGCCCTTCTAAAATGTCCATCATTTTGTCTTGGTTCAGAACCTCTGCCAAAAGTGTTGCACAATTTCCTAGGTCATCCTAAGGTCTTTGAATTAAATCATAAGTATTTGAATTTGGGCATTTAAAATTATATAGAATATTTCAAATGTCCAAATATTCCCAATCTAAAATGTTTCATGTTGGAAATATTCCAACAATGGACCAGGAGTAGTTTGGTGAATTTTAGAACCTTTTAGGTATTTTTAATAATTCAACAAAGTTGAGAAAAATTCAATAAAAAGCAGAAAGAAAACTTACAGGCGCCACCCGGCCCACCAGCCAGCCCTTGGCCCGGCCCAGCCAGGCCGCGCCAATGAGCTGCTTAACGCCGAGCGAGGCAGCCAAGGTGCTCGGCGGCAGCCGCCGCTTCGCCACCGCGCACGCCGCCGCTGCCGCCCTCTCGCCGCCCTGCTGCCTTGGGCGAGCTCCACGTCGCGCCCGGACCTCTGGACATCTCCATTCGCCCCAGCTCCTCTCCCTCGCGCTCCCACGCCATGGCCGGCGCCACCGTCGCCCTTTGCCGCCGTAGCCGCGCTCTCCGTCGTCTCACGCCCGCGCCACCGTGTCGAAGCTCCGCCGTCCTCTACTCCTTGAGCTAGCCGAGCCCAGCGCTTCGCGTGCCAAGCGCCGCACCAACCTCGCTGAACCGCCATCGCGGAGATCCCCTTCGCCGTCGCCGCCGCATCAGCTCGTCCCCGACCCCGCCGTCCGTTCCGTCGAGACCGCTGTGAGCTGGGCTACTTTCCCCTCCCTTTCTTTCTCGCTTTCGTGCACCACAGCGAGCACATGAAACTCACCCGCCGCGCGTCGCGGACCTCGTCGCCGACGTGCTCCCGGCCATCCTCCGGCCATCTCACTATGTCCATCGCACTCACCACGCTGTGATGGGGCTAACCGTGCACTCCCCGCACCTCACCGCACACCCCAGCCGAGTTCGCTCTCACCGAACTCGGTGGCATAAAAATCGCGCCGGCGTAACTCCGACCACCCGACCCCAGCGGACTCCGCCAAGAGCAGCGGCTCGTCCTCGGCTTCACTCCGATGGCCTCCGCGACCCATTTGGTGGCGGGCAGCCAAAACCACTTCCGCCACCGCGTCGGGCTCGCCCGCGGCTAAGCGCCGCGGGTTTGACCTGACTTTGACCACGAGTGGGCCGGGTTGACCCCACGGGTCTATGACATGTGGGCCCCTCGCTAACTAAATCAATTTAGTTAAAACTTAATTTAATTAGTTTAATTACCCTGACATGCGGGACCCACGGTCAGTTTGACCTGACCAGCCCGTTGACCACTGCGTCATCATGACGTAATCTTGTGTGATAATTAAATTCTTGGAATTATTTTATACGGAAATTCGAGAAAATGTTTCAAACTTCAAAAATTCATATAAAATCAACCGTAGCTCCAAATGAAACAAATTATATATGAAAAATGATCAGAAAAATCCAATCTTTCCATCTGTACTGGTTTCATGCATGTTTACAGAAGCTAACCTGCTGTTTACACAGAACAAGATATAACACTTAAAATGGCAACTTATGAGTTTGAACTTTGAACCATTGGTTCAAATTAGCTCAAACCCATCTGTTCTTAGTTGCATTAGCCCAATGCACTCATTTGCCATGTCTCATTGCATGCATCATATTGTTGCATCTTGTTTGGTAATCTTGTGTATCGGTGCTCTCTGCGGCGGAGTTACGCTTAGAATCCGTGATAACTTGACGAAGAGCAATACCCGTGCACCGACCCGTCGAACAAGCAACCAACCATTTGATCATACCGATAAAATCCCATGTTCTTGCTCCTGCTCTCTTTTACTGCATTAAGACAAGCGATTCAAGCTGCTTTGTGTCTTTGCGGTAGTTGAACCCATTTCCTCTGCATGACTGTCATTGCCACGATAACTAGATGAAACCCACTAGCATGTGTAGGAGTTGATTGAGCCATATGATTGTGTTGTTCCTACCTTGCTATGCCTGCTATGCTTAGAGTCGTGTCGGTGCGGTTCATCTGGGTGATGGCTAGAGTGAAATGATCGAGTCGGTATGAGAGTAAGGTGTTGAACACGATTTGGTAAAGGTATCGATGAGAGGCCATGTAGGAGTACATGGTGGGTTGTTTCATTGAGGCCGTCCTTAAGCCTTGAGATCTGTATGTGTGATTTAAGATTCAGCTACTACCATGCATTGGGCGAAACCAATGGACCCTCTCGACTTCTTATTCACCCTAGTCTTACGTCCGGGAGTTGCAAGTAGTTTACGGTGTTTGTAGCCTCTTTGGAGGCCATGGACAATGCCTGGCCGTGAGGGTGGGCTGTGATCACGGTAGATGCGTGGCGGGTGTGCGGATGCCCGTTTGGTATCTCGGAAACCTGTTCACATCGTTTGGGGCTGTGGCGAGACTTGGCGGAACTCCTCATAGATGGAACCCAAATAGGCGATAAACACTGGACTAGAGACTTAGGTGTCTAGGTAGGTCGTGGCCGACACCACGTTGGGCTTCGCTTGAAGGTTGCGAGTACATGTCGTGTATGCGGCGATAAGTGGTGAGCGTGTATGAAGAAGTACACCCTGCGGGGTTAACATCATCTATTGAATAGCGCGTCATGATAAGGACTACTTGGTTGCCTATACGGTTCATAGACAAGTAAATGGATACTACTAAAACCCTCAAGATAAGCGTGAGTGCGAGGATGGCTCTTAGTAGGAAGGCGGAGTGGATCCTCGGTGGTGTATTGAAGTGATGAGTAGTGGACTCGAGTCATAAAACTATTTCAAGTTGGTGTCTCGTGGGATAGCTTAGCCATGAGTCAAAGCTGGCTTGCTGCAATAACCCACCAACCCTTCTTGATAATATGCATGTATGTAGGATCGATGTAAGTCTTCTTTGAGTACCTTTGTACTCATGTTGCTTTAATTTACATTTTGAGAAGATGCCACAAACCCTTAAGCGGGTTCTTCGTGAGCGTTGACATCGATGAGTAGACTAAGGCCGGTGGTGATCTGAGCAAGTGAAGGACCATGTAGTATAGCTAGGCTTACCCAAGCCTCTTTTATTTTACTAGTTATGCGTACTCGGACAAAACACTTCATTGTTGGCTTGTATGCTTGTATGACTTGAATGTGGGTGTGTGACCCGTACTTGTGTGTATGATATGTATGGCTCTCGAGCCTTTAAATAAAATACTTGTGTCGTAGAGTCATGTTGTGATGCCTTGTTGTATTTGCACATATCGAGCATATTGTGTGTATGATTGAAATGCTTGGTATGTGTGGGATCGACTATCTAGTTGTTTATCTTTAGTAGCCTCTCTTACGGAAATGTCTCCTAGTGTCTCCTTTGAGCCATGGTAGCTTGCTCTTGCTCCGGAACACTTAGGCTGGCGGCATGTGTCCTTCTTCGTTCTGTATGCATCCCTTGAAATGTCACGCATTAGTCTGGAGTCTGTTAGCCGCTTCAGCCGGTTTCGAAGTCTGCTAGCCAGTGCTACAGCCGGAACTTACTGTTGATGACCGAACACGTTCGATCTTTGGGTCATGGATGCTGTCCTGTAAGTCTGTGCCACTTTGGGTTTCACGACTAGCCATGTCGGCCGGGCTCCTTTTCATATGGATGCTAGCGACACTATCATATCGTGTGCCAAAAGCATAAGCGGTCCGGGCTAAGGTAAGCGACACCGTTGGGATCCGTGCGTGAGGCGCAAAGTGATATGATGTGTTCTGAGCTAGATCGATGTGACATTGAGTCGGGGTCTGACAGCGTTGGCATCGAGCGGACTGCTGTAGGTTCTCCAAGCCAAAGCTGGTCGATGTTGAGTCTAGAAATGCTTTAGTTATATGTAGGGAATTGATTGTGGGATGATCGTAAGGCTCTTTTACTCCTTTACCTCATGACATTACGATCTGAGTCGGTCCATTCTTCCACGGGGTTTAAGGATTAGGATCTCTTCTCTCTATTAGGTTCACGTGTTACTAATCGGTAGTACCTTATAGGTTTGATGGTTACAAGCCTGGTTCAGTTTACTATCTGTTATGTTACTAAATTGGACCCAGAACCTTGATATGATATTGTTGAGTGGCTATGCAATTCTTTGTAAAATGTCTCAAATCCTTTTGAGCATTCGATCGTTATCTTGTCCAAATTCTGCTAGAAATTCTAATGTCTTTGCATTGTGGTTATGCTTCGGATATTTTCGTGACCAAAATCAAGTGGTTAAATCGACCGAGATGCATTGGTGTGACGGTCATACAGCCATGCTAGTTAGGGTTATGATCGAGCGGGTTACCGTTGGTATCCGAATACGATTGAAGAAGCGATGTCGAGACTTTAATCAAAGCGGTATCTCTGCCTTTGTCGGGATATTTCCCTCTTATCTGGTTCCACAAGGCCCTTCTTGCTCCTATGGGCTTGGTGTTACTATTGATATGGCGGTGCAAGATCTGCTTATTCTATGATGACCATCATGCGAGTCGGGGCGGCTTTGCTCATAACACCGACTTCGGTATATGCGGGTTCACTTCTGGGCGTTTGGTTATCTCCGGGCTATCTATCTTGATTCGATCGGGAGGACTCACTAACCCGCACCCTTTGCCGAGTTGCTCGAGGACAAGGACCAGAAGAGTCGGGCCTTGAGGATGGAGCTCTTGGCGCCCGTCTGATCCTTTGGCCACTTTGACTCGCTTTGCACGGGTGTTCAAGCTGGATATATGGATATGAGAGACACGTATCTGTTAGATCTGCTCTGCGGACATGATGGATTGGCGTGATGTGGGGGCATCACCCACCTCGTGGTCCCATGAGCCACCGTTCGTTGGTCAAGACCTCACCCTTGCCCTTATGGTCCACAGGCTCCCCGGGACCGTCTGTTTCCGGACGATCACGTTGAACTTCGAGGTTATGGAGGAGACTTCTATGAGAACTACTACGGAGGCGTCGAGTTAGTAGTAGTCCCACTAGTATTGTAATAGTTGTATTTCCACCGTCTGCGTGACTCGTGGAATACGACTTAGTGTGTACTAATTCGGAGGTGTAAGAAAAATAATGTATAGGAGCTTGGTATGCCTCGGCGAGATGTAATCTTCCTTTCACCGTAGTAGTACTTTGTTTGGTCTTGTACTAAACCTTGTATGGTGTGTATGACGATGGAATAAAAAGCGGTTTACTGTATCTACCATGTCATACGGATGATCATCTTGCATTCGAGTTATCCATTACATTCTACATTTCTATGTCGAGAATCTTGCCATCTGGACTAAATCCTTGTCTTGTTTTCCTAGGATGGTTAACACCATAACAACCCTGCTCCGCTTGAGGCAGGCGAAAATAGCGAGTTGGAGAAGCAAACCTGCCTCACCCTCCTTCTCGGCGAAGTTATCTTGGGGCGAGAGAAACAAGCAGGAGACCAACCGTTTCTTTGGGCGCATCGAGCAGAACACAGCCCATCATCGGAGAAATAATTTGGTGTCGCTCGGTGACTTCATCAAGTTACACCCCCTACCTTCCACCACTCCGTCGAGCCTCTCGGGCTGATGGCAACCGCGGCATTACTCTGGCTGCGTTACTGCCTTGGTAGGTGAGGCTGATAAGGTCACCTGCTGCATATCATCTTGAAGGCCCGCCGATCTCGGTGGGAGAACTATATGGCTATGCGCCCGATTGGCCATGTCACTACTTGGGCAGAATTCAGCGAGGCTTTCGTGAACATCACATTCGGAGGTCTCATGGATAAATAGCGTGAGGAGTTCTGCGGTTTCACCCAAGGTCGTCTCTCGTGGGCGCCTCTGATGAGAAGTTTGGTAACCTCGCGCGCTATGCAAGCGAAGAGGTCTCCGCGGCGCCAGAAATAGGCAAGGTTCCGCAAGGGACTTAGCCCGAACCGCCGAGATCTCCGTGCATGAGTGCACCTCTTTCGAAGCTTGTTAACAAAGCCATCGGTGCTGAAACTGGTCGGACTGATTTGAAGCAACACGCATAAGCATGGTGCGTGATATGGGTTCCTCATCGGTCTTTGGACCACGAAGCGCCGTGTGTGGGTGCCTATCTTGCCTGCCACCCAGATTCACACGAGGCCATCCTTTCGAGCGCCTCGTCCGGTTCAGCGATATGCACCGGCTAAGCCCTATGGTGGGCCAACCAACAATGCTCCTCTGGCGCCAACCCGTGGCGTGCTTCAAATGTGGGGAATCGAGGCCACTACATGCGCGATTGTCCTCAGACCAACCCCAACCAGCACTGCAAAAGCTGTTGGCCGTGGCAACCAGCGGGAAAGGTGTTCTATGCCAAGCCGGCCACCACTTCCGTGGCCATGTTAAGTGTGTCTCGGTGAGAGGCCCAAGAGGATCCCAGCGTCGTGCTCGATGCGCTTCTTGTTAATTGCCACCGGCATCCGTTCTTTTCGATCTTGGAGCATCTCATTCATTCATATCCGAAAACTATGCTCGTTTGCATAACCTGCATTACGTGACATGCCTTCCACCATGGAAATTTCTACTCCGGGTTCTAGATGGCAAACCTCTAGAGTAAGCCATGGAAATGAAATTCAGGTCGACAGACTTGTTTTCCTTGCATCATTGATAGCTCTCAAATCTTGGATATAAATATCATCTTGGGTATGGGTGGATGTCAGCCCATCATGCCAAAATTGATTGTTTCTCTAGATTTGTTCAACTTCGCACCCTCGGGAAAGATAGTCAATGTCTTGACCCGAATATCAGCGCCAACTATATTCTCTTAATGCGGTCCATTGCGGACCTCGAAGGCGTCCGGTAGTCCGTGACTTTCCGGATGTCTTTCGGAAGAATTGCCGGTGTTCCACGACAAAGATGTTGAGTTCGTGATAGACCTCATTCGAGGCTGTCCCAATTTCTAGAAGACCCTATAAGATGGCACCCCTAGAACTAGCGAACTTAGAAACAACTCGATGAGTCCTTGAAAAGGGTTTCATCCGTCCTAGTTCATCTCCTTGGGCTTGCCCGTCCTCTTCGTCAAGAAGAAGGATGAATGCGGACGGATGGTTGTAGATTATCGACCCGTCAACTTGGTCACAATTAAGAACAAGTATCCGCTCCCGGGATCAACGATCTGTATGATCAGCTCGCGGGATCCTCGGTCTTCTCTAAGATGGATTTGAGGTTAGGCTACCATCAAATCAAAATCCGAAGCAGGGACATTCCCAAAAGCGGCCTTTGTTACTCGTTACGGCCAATCTGAGTACACCGTCATGTCCCGGTTTAACCAATGCTCCGACCACTTTCTCGGTTAATGAACTCAATCTTCATGGAGTATTTGGATAAATTAAATCGTGGTTTACCTCGATGATATACTCATCTACTCTAGAGCGAGGAAGAACATGCGAACATCTAAGGCTAGTGTTGATGAAACTTGAGAGCATCGCCTTTATGCCAAGTTTTCTAAATGCAAATTTTGGCTGCGAAGTGACCTATCTAGGACATGTAATTTCTGGTAAAGGTATTCTTTGTCAACCCGGCGAGTTCAAGCCGTCCTTAATTGGACTCCACAGGTCGGTCAAGCAAGTTCGGAGTTTCCTTGGCTTAGCGAGCTATTATCGCCGCTTTGTGAGAACTTCTCCAAAGTTGCTAAACCTCTAAGCTGAACTCCTCAAGAAGGATAAAAAGTTGAGTGGACTCCACAATGTGAGCACGGTTTCGAGGCTGAAAAGGCGTTTAACCACGCTCCGTCTTTGGTACCACCAGATTTCTCTAAGGACTTTGTTATCTATTGCGGCGCCTCGCGACAAGGACTAGGCTGTATTCTCATGCAAGATCGACACGTAATTGCTTATGCTTCACGTCAATTACACCCACATGAGAAAACTATCCTACTCATGATCTAGAGCTTGCGGTGTAGTCCATGCACTCAAAACCTGGCGACATTACCTTCTTGGTAATCGTTGCGAAATCTACACCGATCACCAAAGTCTGAAGTACATATTCACCCAACCAGATTTGAATCTCGAGGCAAAGGCGTTGGGTTGAGTTGATCACAGATTTCGACTTAGGGATAACTTATCCCCGGGAAAAGCCAGCGTCATGGCTGATCGCTAAGTCGTAAATCTTATTGCAACAACCTAATGTTGCAACAAAGTCAACCACTTCTCCACGAGGAATTTGGAGCTTAACCTTCACATTGTTCCTCGAGGTTCCTTTCCACCTTGGTGGCGAAACCTTCCCTTACGGATCAGATCATCAAAGCCCGGAAAGGTAGATCAAGAATTTCCGCATCAAAGAAACATCAAGAAAGGAGTTGCGGATTGTTTCTCGTTGATGATCAAGAGTCGTATACTTGAAACCGCCTAGTGGTTCCTAAAATCGAAACCTGCGGCGATTGATCCTTAAAAGCTCATGAATCTCCTCTCACCATTCATCCCGTAGCACTAAAATGTATCGGGACCTCGCCAAGGTTACGGTGGACTAGGATGAAGAGACATTGCTCAATTTGTTGCTAAGCTGCGGCGTGCGTAAATCGTGTAAGCGAGCATCAGCGGCTCTTGGCACCCTTCAACCCTTAGCTATTCTGAATGGAAATGGGATAAAATCGGTATGGATTTCATCCTTTGGTTTTCCCGAGGACCAAGAGAGGAATAATGCTATCTTTGTTGTTATCGACCGCCTCTCCAAAGTAGCCCATTTCTTACTGTTGGTGAGAGTATAACCGCTAGTCGACTAGCAGACTTGTACATCTCCCGAATAGTGTCTCTTCATGGTGTTCCATTGGAAATTAACTTTCGGATCGAGAAGTCTCTTTACCTCTCGATTTTGGGAAAGTTTCCAAAATGCTATAGGAACCCATCTTTCCTTTAGCACTGCTTTTCACCCTCAATCAAGTGGTCAAGTAGAGCGCGTTAACCAAATCCTAGAAGACATGCTTGAGCTTACATTATCTCATTCGGAATGGATTGGGAGAAATGCCTTCCATTTGCGAATTTGCTTATAACAACAGCTATCAATCTAGCTTGGGCAAAGCACCTTTTGAAGTTCTCTATGGGCGAAGGTGTGAACACCTCTTAACTGGTGAGAAACCGGGAAAGACAATTCTTTGGCGGATATGATCGAGAAGCGAGAAAAACAAGTTAGCATCGTTAAGTGAAAAGTTGAAAACAGCCCAATCTCGTCAAAGAGTCAATATGACCCGAAAACATAAGGCTATGACTTACGAGGTTGACAAGAAGGCTTACCTTGGGTTACTCCTTTGAAGGAACCCATCGTTTGATATCAAAGGCAAATTGGCTCCTCGCTACATTGGACCCTTCGCATTCTTGCCAAGCGAGGAGAGTTGCCTACCAATTGGAACTACCTCCGCATCTCTCCAAAGTCCACGATGTCTTCCACGTTTCTCAACTCGGCGTTGCTTCTCGGATCCTATCCGTGGGTGGACCATGAAGCGGTTGATCTTCAAGATAATCTCACATATCGAGAATACCCGTTCGTATCCTCGATCAAGCGGCGTACCACTCGGCGGCATAATATCAAGTTTCTCAAGGTTCAATGGTGGCACCATTACGAGAAAAAGCTACTTGGGAAAGAGAGGATCGTCTTCGACTTGAGTACCCGCCTTCTTTCGGAAGAACCTAAATCTCGGGGCGAGATTCTTTTGAGTGGGGTGAGTTGTCACACCTAGCTAGTTCTTGCATTAGAGTGTTGCATCATGTCTATTTTTTTCAGAAATCTAAAATGGGAATAGCCAGAACCTGACCCCTCTGAAACAAACTAGGGTTTACTAAAAATATTTTCGATGAACCTGAAATGCCCTTCTAAAATGTCCATCATTTTTGTCTTGGTTCAGAACCTCTGCCAAAAGTGTTGCACAATTTCCTAGGTCATCCTAAGGTCTTTGAATTAAATCATAAGTATTTGAATTTGGGCATTTAAAATTATATAAAATATTTCAAATGTCCAAATATTCCCAATCTAAAATGTTTCATGTTGGAAATATTCCAACAATGGACCGAGGAGTAGTTTGGTGAATTTTAGAACCTTTTAGGTATTTTAATAATTCAACAAAGTTGGAGAAGAATTAAATAAAAAAAGCAGAAGAAAACTTACAGGCGCCACCGGCCCACCCGGCCAGCCCACTGGCCGGCCCAGCCCAGCCACGCCTTGACAGCTGCTTGGCTTGCAGGCGAGGCAGCCAAGGTGCTCGGCGGCGGCACCGCAGCTTCGCCCTTGTTGCTGCGCCGCTCTGCCGCCCTCTCGCCGCCTGCTTTGCCTTGGGCGAGCTCCACGTCGCGCCGGACCTCTGGACATCTCCATTCGCCCCAGCTCCTCTCCCTCGCGCTCCCACGCCATGGCCGCGCCACCGTCGCCGCACCGCCCGCCGTAGCCGCGCTCTCCGTCGTCTCACGCCCGCGCCACCGTGTCGAAGCTCCGCCGTCCTCTACTCCTTGAGCTAGCCGAGCCCGGCCTTCGCATGCCCCAGCCGCCGCACCAACCTCGCCCGAACCGCCATCGCGGAGATCCCCCGCCGTCGCCGCGCATCGGCTCGTCCCGACCCGCCGTCCGTTCCGTCGAGACCGCTGTGAGCTGGGCTACTTTCCCTCCCTTTCTTTCTCGCTTTCGTGCACCACAGCGAGCACATGAAACTCACCCGCCGCAGCGTCGCGGACCTCGTCGCCGGCGTGCTCCGGCCATCCTCCGGCCATCTCACTATGTCCATCGCACTCACCACGCTGTGATGGGGCTAACCGTGCACTCCCGCACCTCACGCACACCCAGCCGAGTTCGCTCTCACCCGAACTCGGTGGCATCAAAATCGCCCCGGCGTAACTCCGACCACCCGACCCCAGCGGACTCCACCAGAGCGCGGCTCGTCCTCGGCTTCACTCCGATGGCCTCGCGACCCATTTGGTGGCGGGCAGCCAAAACCACTTCGCCACCGCGTCGGGCTCGCCGGCTAAGCGCCGGCGGGTTTGACTCTGACTTTGACCACGAGTGGGCGGGTTGACCCCACGGGTCTATGACATGTGGGCCCCCTCGCTAACTAAATCAATTTAGTTAAAACTTAATTTAATTAGTTTAATTACCCTTGACATGCGGGACCCACGGTCAGTTTGACCTGACCAGCCCGTTGACCCTTGGCGTCATCTGACGTAATCTTGTGTGATAATTAAATTCTTGGAATTATTTTTACGGAAATTCGAGAAAATGTTTCAAACTTCAAAAATTCATATAAAATCAACGTAGCTCCAAATGAAACAAATTATATATGAAAAATGATCAGAAAAATCCAATCTTTCCATCTGTACTGGTTTCATGCATGTTTACAGAAGCTAACCTGCTGTTTTACACAGAACAAGATATAACACTTAAAATGGCAACTTATGAGTTTGAACTTTGAACCATTGGTTCAAATTAGCTCAAACCATCTGTTCTTAGTTGCATTAGCCCAATGCACTCATTTGCCATGTCTCATTGCATGCATCATATTGTTGCATCTTGTTTGGTAATCTTGTGTATCGGTGCTCTCTGCGGCGAGTTACGCCCCAGAATCCGTGATAACCCGACGAAGAGCAATACCCGTGCACCGACCCGTCGAACAAGCAACCAACCATTTGATCATACCAATAAAATCCCATGTTCTTGCTCCTGCTCTCTTTTCTGCATTAAGACAACGCGATTCAAGCTGCTGTGTCTTGCGGTAGTTGAACCCATTTCCTCTGCATGACTGTCTTTGCCCGGTAACTAGATGAAACCCACTAGCATGTGTAGGAGTTGATTGAGCCATATGATTGTGTTGTTCCTACCTTGCTATACTGCTATGCTTAGAGTCGTGTCGGTCTGGTTCATCTGGGTGATGGCTAGAGTGAAATGATCAGTCGGTATGAGGTAAGGTGTTGAACACGATTTGGTAAAGGTATCGATGAGAGGCCATGTAGGAGTACATGGTGGGTTGTTTCATTGAGGCCGTCCTTAAGCCTTGAGATCTGTATGTGTGATTTAAGATTCAGCTACTACCATGCATTGGGCCGAAACCAATGGACCCTCTCGACTTCTTATTCACCTAGTCTTGTCCGGGAGTTGCAAGTAGTTTACGGTGTTTGTAGCCTCTTTGGAGGCCGTGGACAGCTGACCGTAGGGGTGGGCTGTGATCTGGTGAGTGCGTGGCGGGTGTCTGGGATGCCGTTTGGTATCTCGAAACCTGTTCACATCGTTTGGGGCTGTGGCGAGACTTGGCGGAACTCCTCATAGATGGAACCCAAATAGGCGATAAAACTGGATTAGAGACTTAGGTGTCTAGGTAGGTCGTGGCCGACACCCACGTTGGGCTTCGCTTGAAGGTTGCAGTACATGTCGTGTATGCGGCGATAAGTGGTGAGCGTGTATGAAGAAGTACACCCTGCGGGGTTAACCTCATCTATTGAATAGCGCGTCATGATAAGGACTACTTGGTTGCCTATCGGTTCATAGACAAGTAAATGGATACTACTAAAACCCTCAAGATAGCGTGAGTGCCAGGATGGCTCTTCAGTAGGAAGGCGGAGGTGGATCCTCGGTGGTGTATTGAAGTGATGAGTAGTGGACTCGAGTCATAAAACTATTTCAAGTTGGTGTCTCATAGGATAGCTTAGCCATGAGTCAAAGCTGGCTTCTGCAATAACCCACCAACCCTTCTTGATAATATGCATGTATGTAGGGTCGATGTAAGTCTTCTTTGAGTACCTTTGTACTCATGTTGCTTTAATTTACATTTTTGAGAAGATGCCACAAACCCTTGGCGGGTTCTTCGTGAGCGTTGACATCGATGAGTAGACTAAGGCCGGTGGTGATCTGAGCAAGTGAAGGACCATGTAGTATAGCTAGGCTTACCCAAGCCTCTTTTATTTTACTAGTTATGCGTACTCGGACAAAACACTTCATTGTTGGCTTGTATGCTTGTATGACTTGAATGTGGGTGTGAGACCCGTACTTGTGTGTAAGATATGTATGGCTCTCTGAGCCTTTAAATAAAATACTTGTGTCGTAGAGTCATGTTGTGATGCCTTGTTGTATTTGCACATATCGAGCATATTGTGTGTATGATTGAAATGCTTGGTATGTGTGGGATCGACTATCTAGTTGTTTATCTTTAGTAGCCTCTCTTACGGAAATGTCTCCTAGTGTCTCCTTTGAGCCATGGTAGCTTACTCTTTGCTCCGGAACACTTAGGCTGGCGGCATGTGTCCTTCTTCGTTCTGTATACGTCCCTGAAATGTCACGCATTAGTCTAGGAGTCTGTTAGCCCTTCTGACCCGGTTTGCGAATCTGCTAGCCCAGTGCTACAGCCGGAACTTATCTTGATGACCGACACGTTCGATCTTTGGGTCATGGATGCTGTCCTGTAAGTCTGTGCCACTTTGGGTTTCGACTAGCCATGTCAGCGGGCTCCTTTTCATATGGATGCTAGCGACACTATCATATCGTGTGCCAAAAGCGCAAGCGGTCCGGGCTAAAAAGGCGACACCGTTGGGATACCGTCGTGAGGCGCAAAGTGATATGATGTATTCTGAGCTAGATCGATGTGACATTGAGTCGAGAGTCGACACCTGCGCCGCCGCCGCCGCCGGAGCTCCGCCGCCGCCCGCCATCCGCCGCCGTCGCCCGCGGATCCGGTCGGGCCGGACCGGATCCGGCCGCCCCCGACCTTCCCGGCCCCGTCCCGCGCCCCCACCGGCTTCCTCCTCACCGGATCCATCCTCCCCGCCCGTCTCCGGCCATCCCCGAGTCCACTCCGGTGAGCCTCGTAATCCGCGCCCGGGTCAACCCCAGATCCGGAGGTATAATTTCGACTAAGTCCCATATTTTTGTCATAATCATGCCATGTTCATCGCATTGTATCTCTGCATCCGTAGCTTCGTTTTGTGCGTGTAATATGTCAAATTGTTTGCCTCAACGAGTAATTCATTTCATTCCATTGAATCATGTTCATTTGAGGTCATCTTGTTGCCCGAAATGCTGTTGGAACAGTGCATGTTGATGTTAATCTGCTGGAACTGTTATAACTTGCTCATTTGTCATTTTTGCCATGTTTGATGAGTGCATCATATGAGGTTGATGTCTACATGTCTTTTGATCTATGCCATGCCATCTTTCCAGAGGTGCCATCCATGTATTTTTGTGAGTTGTGTCCTGAGTGCATCGATCTTGTTAAGGAGGTACTTCTTTGTTGCACATTACGCTAGGCGGATTACATTATATTTTGTTGCTATGTTAACTTTCTTTGCTACAAGTCATTTAGTGCTTTATTGCGGAGATGTTCACTAAGTATGTTTTGTTATACATGTCTTGCTCTATCCATTCATGCCCATGGTTGCATTTATAGCCTGCTTTAGCTTGTTGTAATCTTGCTCCAAAGTTGCTAAATAATGTTGCTGTCAACCTGTTAACATGAAGTTCAGTTTTGGCCATATGCTTTTCTAGTGATCCATGCACCCTATGAACTTGCTCTTGCCATGCTTAGCTTCATAAACATGTCTTCTTACTGTTGGTTGCCTTGCCATGCCATGTATTGCTCTGTGGTGAGTGGTTCAAGCTCACCAACATGCCTACTTATTGTTGTTCTGCCATGTATGAATCATCATATAACTTGCCATGTTTACATGGGTGCCATCATATTTTTGATCCTTTTTGGCTCTTGGTGATAAGGGACTTTTGTTCTATGCCATTAGTAGATTCATGCCATGCCTTTGTTTGCCATGCTAAGTTCCTGTAGCATGTTGTTTGATAGCTCTAAACATTGCAACTTTGATGTTATTTACGCAAAGTGCAAGCTGTTATTATTTGCAATCTTTCCATGTGTGTTTGAGCATGTTCTAGTGATTTCTGGAGATAGCTCAGTGTTCATGTTTTGTTGTCTTTTACCTGTACATCATGCCTATGCCTTTTGTTATTATGTTGGGGTGCTGTAGCATATTGTTTTGATGCTTGCAATATGCCTAGTTGCTGTTTTGGACAGATTGTTGCTATGTCTTGTATAGTGTGTGTGTGTTGAACCGTTGCTCCGTTTTGAGTGTGCTCTATATGAAACTTGCTTGATTTTGCATGTTGTTTCATATTACCATGTTGCATCCTTGTTTTGGTGTGTTTGCTTGATGTTTGGGTGCATTTTGCATCAATGTCATGTTTAACTTGTTTTGCTCATATCTTCTAGGCCGTAGCTCCAAATCTAATGAACTTTATATGTAACTTGACTAGAATTTCGTGTAGATCATCTTGGTGATCTTTAACTTGCTGTTTAACAACTTGAACATAAGGTTTAGTCAGATCTGGACCCATTTCTAAATTTTGCATATGAGGACTTACCGGAATTGTTATATGTTGTTCCCGACCTCATTTAAACTTGCCTTGATGTGTTGTTCTTGTTTGCATCATCTCTTGCCATGAGTAGCTTCATGTAGCTTTGTCATGCATCATGCTTGTTGTGCATCATGTCTTGCCTATGTGTGGTGTGTTTACCATGTTGTGTGCTTCTTCTCGATAGTTCCCGTTTTGTTGCGATCGTGAGGATGCGTTCGTCTACGTGTGGTTCGTCTTCGTGGCTTCATATTCTTCATGGACTCATTCTTCTTCCTTGCGAGGATTTCAGGCAAGATGACGCTTCTACTGGATCTCACTACTATCATTGCTATGCTAGTTGCTTCGTTCTATCGCTATCTTGCGTTACCTATCATTGCTCATCAAGCCTCCCAAATTGCCATGAACCTCTAACCTTTGACACCCTTCCTAGCAAACCGTTGTTTGGCTATGTTACCGCTTTGCTTAGCCCCTCTTATAGCGTTGTTAGTTGCAGGTGAAGTTGAAGATTTCTCCATGGTGGACAGGGTTTATGTTGGGATATCACAATATCTCTTATATTATTAATGCATCTATATATTTGGTAAAGGGTGGAAGGCTCGGCCTTATGCAGTGTTTTGTTCCCTCTTGCCGCCCTAGTTTCCGTCATACGGTGTTATGTTCCCGGTTTTGCGTTCCTTACTGCGGTCGGGTGATTTATAGGACCCCACGACGATTCGTTTTGAATAAAACTCCTCGGCAAGGCCCAACCTTGGTTTTACCATTTGCCTCACCACCACCTACCTTTTCCTTGGGAGTAATTAACCCAAGGGTCATCTTTATTTAGCCCCGGGCGGTGCTTGTCTAAGTGTTGGTCGGCCGGCGACTTCTTGAGGCCACCTCGAAACTTCGAAGTCTGGTTTTACTCATAGCTTGACTTATCCGGTGTTGCCACGAGCGAGATATGTGCAGCTCCTATCGGGATTGTCGGCGCATCGGCGGCTTTGCTGGTCTTGTTTTACCATTGTCGAAATGTCTTGTAAACCGGGATTCGAGGCGATCGGGTCTTCTGGGAGAAGGAATATCGCCGTTGATCGTGAGAGCTTATCATGGGCTAAGTTGGGACACCCTGCGAGGGTATAAACTTTTCGAGCCGTGACCACGGTTATGTGGCAGATGGGAATTTGTTGGTGTCGATTGTAGATAACTTGACACGATCCGAATTAAAATGCATCAACCGTGTGTGTAGCCGTGATGGTCTCTTCTCGTGAGTCAGGAGGTGAACACGGTTTGGGTTATGTTT
The DNA here is from genome assembly GCA_021437245.1 of Aegilops speltoides. Taxonomy (NCBI): domain Eukaryota; kingdom Viridiplantae; phylum Streptophyta; class Magnoliopsida; order Poales; family Poaceae; genus Aegilops; species Aegilops speltoides. The sequence goes on from JAHHZJ010001280.1 coordinate 56,866, forward strand.
GGCGTAAGTAGGTGTTGAGGATCACCTCTTGATCATTACTAGCTTCACGACCGTTCCTTTGTTTCTCTTCTCGCTCTCATTTGCGTATGTTAGCCACCATATATGCTTAGCGCTGATGCAACCTCACCACTTTACCCCTTCCTTTCCTTTAAGCTTTGCTAGTCTTGATACCCATGGTAATGGGATTCTTTGAGTCCTCGTGGCTCACAAATTACTACAACAACGATTGCGGTACAGGTTATCACGATGATCATGGCCGAGGCGATGCTTGCTTGCGTTTAGTTCTTCTTCGCTTCTTCTTGATTAGGGGATAGGTTCGGTCGGCTGACTGGGCTAGCGGGGTGGATATTGTTTGAGTTTCTGTTTATGATTCATCCGTAGTCGGATCTTGTTCTTGTATGTTGTATTGATGTATTCATGTGGCATTGTATGCCTCTTGTATGTATCCCCATCTATTATGTAATGTTAATGTAATGATATCCACCTTGCAAAAGCGTTCCAATATGCGGGTCTATCCTTGGTGGGACCTTGAGTTCCTTTTGGATAGGAATTAGCATATTAGGCGTGTTCAAGTTAATATCGAGCCTCGACCAACCATAGGAGCCCCCTTGTTTGTTAGCCGTTGTTGAGTCTAGAAGAAAACTGTTTTTGGAGTCTAGTTATATCGGAGAGTAGGAATTCTTTTTACTCCTCTGCCCCTTCGTCGCTCTGGTGAGGATTCTTGACGTAGGTGTTTTGATTTACTCCTCTTCCCCTTCAAATTTTTCTTTAGGATCACGCGGTTAGTTTTCCGATCGTTGTTCCTCATCTCTTTTCATCCGGTGCATTTCTCATCAAGTTGACTCGAGCCTCTTCATCTTTGCCAAGTTCAATCCTCAGTTGTTTTATTTTCCCACCTACCCTCCCTTCTTCTTCTCGGAACCGGAGTCCGTAATCGAGTATCCATCCTACTCGTGTGAAGTCTTTGCTTTCTTTCCTCAATTATTCCAACCGGTGTTTTCTCTTCAAGATATTAAATGGTTCCCCTTCAAGTTTCCTTTGTTTTCCGCCCTCCACCCTCTTCCTCCCGGAGTTTGAGTCTCTTCGACCATCAATTTCATTAAATGCGAGCCTCTTGAGTCTTCCCCTCAATCATTTCAACCGGTGAATTCTCGTCTCATTCGTCTTTCTTCATCCCTTTCTTTTTTCCGGTGGATTTGATTCAAGTTTTTCGGGTTGATCACATTCTTTTCCTTGATTAAAGTGTTCTCCTTGCTCGTTGCCTCTTGCCATTCAATCATTCCGGAGTTCGGAAGACATCTCAGGAGATTCGTCTGTGTTCCAATTAATTCGACGGTGTCACCTCATTCAAATATTTTAATTGTTCCGGTGCATCATCTATCTGTCCAACAATCCTTTTCATGGTGTTTCTTTTTAGTGGGCCCTAACCCACAGGTCTTTTCCCAGTATCTTACCTGACTCTTCTAATTCCCCGGGGTTATTCTAAATTCTTTTCAAGTGTGACATAAGAATGGACCCCATCAGTCAGATGCTTTTCCTAGATCGATTTCAAATCATTTTCATTGTTGGCTTAACCTCTTCGCTTTTTCATTCTCCCGGAGTATCTCAACAATTTTGGTGGTGTTTCTCGTCGTCATTTGAAGATCGAAGAAGAGTTTTTCCTCTAAATCTTGTCCGTTCTCTCGAATATTTGTAATTCTAGCTTCATGTTATCCTCTCGATTTATTCCATTTGTCAGTTATTCTTTTCATCCATCCGGAGTATTTCAGGAGTTGCTTTCCCTCTCGATCATCCGGAGGTCATCTCTTCAGAAGATTTCTTCGTTCTAAGTTTTCAGCTTCGGTCGTCTCTATATTCTCTCGGTGCTTCGTTCAAGTATTCTTCAATCAGTTCGCGATCTCTTCGTTCTTTTGTCCCTAAATTCCCTCAAGTGTCTTCGTGTTTTTCTAATTCTTCCCAGTGATTCAATCTCTTTCATTAGTCATTTTCAAATTCTTACGGTGGTTTGTTCAAGATTCTTTTCCTAGATTATCATTTAATTCATTCGTTCTTTCTAATCATACCGGTGGTACATGAAGACCTTCTCAAGTCTGCGATATGTCACTTCTCAATCCTTTTCAAGAAGAATAAGTAGTATGCAAAATCCATTGTTTGTCATCAATTTAATTTGATGAAGGATAAGCATACAATAAATCTTATTCTTATTTCATCCAAGTGATTAATCCTTTTGTTTGGAGTTTGTTCTTGAAGAATAAATTCTAGTTCCAAGTGTTTTCATCTTTTCTTTTCCGGAGTTTAAATTTCCTCGGCCATCGCGTTCGGAAACCCCCATCTAAATCATCGCAAAGCTCATCTTATTCTTTCATCCTTCATTCTATCTCATCATCCTTTTCGATACGGAGTTCTCCATGGTGGTTCTTCATGATTTAATTCATTCTACAAGTGTTCATCAAGATTGTTGTTCAAGGAATTCTAGTATCTTTCTTCTTGCATATCAAAGTGCAATTAATTCTCCATATCCTTTGGAAGTGGAGTTTTGCATTTCTTCATTCTTCTCAGCCATTCAATCTTTTCCGCTTGTGGTGGGAGATCACCTTATAATTTTGAGATGTTATCTATAAGTCCACAACAAGCTTATTCTTTTAGTTGTTGATTTTCTCAACAACTCCATTCAATCTTTTCTTCTAAGGGTGCTCTCTATTTCATTAAGTGGCACAAGTTGTCATTTTCCTTATCCGTTCTTTTCATTCAACTCTTTCAATTCTTTCTGGAGTTTTTGTGTCATGTCTTCATCAAGTATCATTCCATCCTCTCAAGATCGTGTTCTATCCCCCCATGTTTCAGCCGAAGTGCTGCCTAAATCCTTTCAGTCTTATCTGTTTCTTTTCTCATTCTAACCACTCCGGTTAGAACGAGTGATTTCATAGTCTATTTGATTCCGTGAGCTTTCGATTCTTGTCATTCTCGTCGTTCCTTTCTTCTTCTTGAGTGCAATCGATTCTTTGCTTCTTCTCTTGAGTTCTTGGTTCCCTCATCCATTTTCCCTTCCGTCTCGGTCCTAAGATCTCGGGACGAGATCTCTTGTTAGTGGAGGAGTGTTGTAACGCCCCGGATTCGTTGCGCCAGGTGTCCGTCAGTTAGTCACCGTGTTGCCATGTCATTTGCTTGCGTGTTGTACTTTGCCATGTCATCATATGCATTTCATATCATGTCATCATGTGCATCTCATTTTGCATACGCGTTCATCTCATGCATCCGAGCATTTTCCCCGTTGTCCATTTTGCAATCCGGCACTCCTATCTCACCCGGCGTCCCCTTATTGTCTCTTTTCGTGTGCGGGTGTTAAACTTTCTTTGAATAGCCCAAGGTTTGCCAAGAGGCCTTGGTATAGCACCGGTAGACCGCTTGTCAAGTTTCGTGCCATTTGGAGGTCATTTGATACTCCAACGGTTAACCGCGCAGCTCGAAACCCCTTCTTTTGTGCAGCCCAACACACCTTCCAAAGTGGCCCAAAACGCATCCAAACCCCCTCCATGCTCTCGGTCGTTTGATCACGATCGTGTGGCCGAAAACCGCTCCTCATTTGGACTCTCCTAGCTCCCTCTACCTATAAATATGCCCTCCCCTTCCATTTTTTGCGGATGAAAACCCTAGCCTCTTCCCCCGCCGCCACCGGACATGTCCGGACCGGACCGGACACGTTGCTCCCGCCGCTGTCTCCATCGCGCGGGCCCGCGAGCCCAGATCCGGCCCGTGGGGCCCGAGCCGCCGCCCGCCGCCGCCCGTGCGGATCCCGCCTGAAGGAAATATGCCCTAGAGGCAATAATAAAGTTATTATTTATTTCCTTATTTCATGATAAATGTTTATCATTCATGCTAGAATTGTATTAACCGGAAACATGATACATGTGTGAATGCATAGACAAACAATATGTCACTAGTATGCCTCTACTAGACTAGCTTGTTAATCAAAGATGGTTATGTTTCCTAACCATGAACAAAGAGTTGTTATTTGATTAACAAGGTCACATCATTAGTTGAATGATCGATTGACATGACCCATTCCATTAGCTTAGCACCACGATCGTTTAGTATGTTGCTCTGCTTTTATCCATGACATATACATGTTCTGTAACTATGAGATTATGCAACTCCGTTTAGCGGAGGAATACTTTGGGTGCTACCAAGCGTCTAGCGTAAGCGGGTGATTATAAAGAGTACTACGAGGTGTTTCCAAAGGCATATGTTGGGTTGGCGTATTTGAGATTAGGTTTTGTCACTCCGATTATGGGAGAGGTATCTCTGGGCCCTCTCGGTAATACACATCCTTTGAAGCCTTGCAAGCATTACAACTAATGAGTTAGCTGTGAGATGATGTATTACGGAGCGAGTAAAGAGACTTGCGATAGCGAGATTGAACTAGGTATTGGATACGGCGATCGAATCTCGGGCAAGTAACATACCGATGACAAAGGGAACAACGTATGTTGTTATGCGGTCTGACCGATGAAGATCTTAAGTAGAATATGTAAAGACCAATATGGGCATCGAGGTCCGCTATTGGTTATTGACGGAGGCGTGTCTCGGTCATGTCTACGTGTTCTCGAACCGTAGAGTCCATGCAGCAAGGTTTCGATGGCGGTTATATTATGAGTTTATGTATTTTGATGTACCAAAAGTTGAGTCCGGATGTGACCACGGACATGGCGAGGAGTCTCGAAATGGTCGAGACATAAAGATTGATATATTGGAAGCCTATATTTGGAGTTGAATGGTTCGGGTGAAATCGGGATTTCTAGGAACAGAGATTACGGAACCCTCCGGGGTTATTGGGCCTTAGTGGGCCATGAGGGAGAAGAGGAAGGGCCGGCCGGGGCAGGCGCGCCCCTCCCCTAGTCCGAATAGGACAAGGAGAGGCGGCGCCCCCCCTCTCTCTTTCCTCCCCAATCCTACTCCAACTAGGAAGGGGAGTCCTACTCGGTGGGAGTAGGACTCCTCAGCGCGCCTCCTCCAGGGCAGCCGCCCCCCTTGCTCCTTTATATCTGAGGCAGGGGGCACCCTAGAACACACAAGTTGATCTCGGATCGATCCTTAGCCGTGTCGGTGCCCCCTCCACCATATTCCACCTCGGTCATATCGTGCATAAAGCTTAGGCAAAGCCTGCTGCGGTAGAACATCAAGATCGTCCTGCGCCGTCGTCTTGTGGAACTCTCCCTCCCGAGCTCTCTTGGATTGGAGCCGAGGCGTCATCGAGCTGTCGTGTGTCAAGAACTCGGGCGCGCGAATGTGGCGCCGGGATCGGTCGGATCGCGAAGAGCGTCGACTACTTCCTCTCGTTGTGATCGCTTCGCCGGTCTCTGAGTGCGTGAACAACACTCTCCCTCTCGTTGCTATGCATCACCATGATCTTGCGTGTGCGTAGGAAATTTTTGAAATTACTCGTTCCCCATGATGGCATCGAGCCAAGGTTTTTATGGTTTGATGTTTTGCACAAGTAGAACACAAGTGAGTTGTGGGCGATACAAGTCATACTACCTACCAGCATGTCATACTTTGGTTCAGCGGTATTGTGAGATGAAGCGGCCGGACCGACATTCAGCGTGCGCTTCTGGCGAGACTGGTTTCACCGCTCTGAGCACTCGTTGCTTAAAGGTATTGGCGGGTGTCTGTCTCTCTCACTTTAGTTGAACGAGTGTGGCTACGCTGGTCCTTGAGAAGGTTAAAGCGAGTCTATTTGTGAAATGTCGTTGTGGTTTTGATGCATAGGTGAGATTGGTTCTTGCTTAAGCCCGTAGCAGCCACGTAAAATTTGCAACAACAAAGTAGAGGGCGTCTAACTTGTTTTTGCAGGGCATGTTGTGATGTGATATGGTCAAGGCGTGATGCTATATTTTATTGTATGAGATGATCATGTTTTGTAACGAAGTTATCGGCGGCTGGCGAGAGCCATATGGTTGTCGCTTTATTGTATGAAATGCAATGCATACTGTAATGCTTTACTTTATCACTAGCGGTAGCGATAGTCGTAGAAGCATAAAATTGGCGAGGCGACAAGCGATGCTACGATGGAGATCAAGGTGTCGCGCCGGTGGCGATGGTGATCATGATGGTGCTGCTGCGAGATGGAGATCACGAAGCACAAGGCGATGATGACCATATCATATCACTTATATTGATTTGCATGTGATGTTTATCTTTTATGCATCTTATCTTGCTTTGATTGGCGGTAGCATTATAAGATGATCTCTCACTAAATTATCAAGAAGTGTTCTCCACGGTATGCACCGTTGCCAAAGTTAAATCGTGCCCGGACACCACGTGATGATCGGGTGTGATAAGCTCTCGTCCATCTAGCAGGTGCAAGCCAGTTTTGCACCTTGAGAATACTCGAGTTATACTTGGCGAGCCTAGCATATGCGAGATATGGCCTCGGAACACGGAGACCGAAAGGTCGAGCATGAATCATATAGTAGATATGATCAACATAAGATGTTCACCATTGAGAACTACTCCATCTCACGTGATGATCGGTTATGGTTTAGTTGATTTGGATCACATGATCACTTAGATGACTAGAGAGATGTCTGTCTAAGTGGGAGTTCTTAAGTAATATGATTAATTGAACTTAAATTTATCATGAACTTAGTACTGATAGTATCTTGCTTGTCTATGTTTGATTGTAGATAGATGGCTCGTCTTTGTTGTTCGTTGAATTTTAATGCGTTCCTTGAGAAAGCAAAGTTGAAAGATGATGGTAGCAATTACGGATTTGGGTCCGTAACGAGGATTATCCTCATTGCTGCCTGAAAGAGTTCGTCTGGATGCACCGCTAGGTGCAGACTCTTCTTGATGCAAGTGGCGGCGTTAGAGCGTCTGGCGAGCAAAGCTGATGACTACTCTATAGTTCGATGTGCCATGCTACGGCTTAGAACCGGGACTTCAACAGCGTTTTGAGCGTCATGGAGCATATGAGATGTTCGGAGTTGAAGTTGATATTCAACAGAATGCGGATTGAGAGATATGAAGTCTCCAATAAGTTCTATAGCTGCAAGATGGAGGAGAATAGTTACGTCGGTGAGCACATACTCAAAATGTGCGGGTATTACAATCACTTGACTCAAGCTGGGAGTTAATATTCCGGATGATTGTGTCATTGACGAATTCTTCAATCACTTGCCACCAAGCTACAAAGGCTTCGTGATGAACTATAATATGCAAGGGTTAGTAAAGACTATACGAGCTCTTACGCAATGCTAAAGGCTGCGGAGGTAGAAATCAGAAGGAGCATCAAGTGTTGATGGTCAATAAGACCACTAGTTTCAAGAAGAAAGGCAAAGGGAAGAAGAAGGGAACTTCAAGAAGAACAGCAAGCAAGTTCTTGCTCGGGAGAAAAACCCAAGTCTGGACCTAAACACAAGCAGAGTGCTTCTCTGCAAGCGGTAGTCCTTTGAAGCGGAACTGCCCCAAGTATTTGGCGGATAAGAAGGATGGCAAGGTGAACAAAGGTATATGTGATATACATGTTATTGATGTGTACCTTACTAGAGCTCATGATGCTTTTGGGTATTTGATCTTGGTTACATTGCTAATATTTGCAACTCGAAGCAGGGACTACGGATTAGCGAACAACGGCAAGGGCGAGGTGGCGATCTTGGCGTGGGAAATGGTTCCAAAGTCGATGTGATCGCGATCGACGCTACCTCTACATATACCTTGGGATTAGTATTAGACCTAAATAATTGTTATTTGGTGCTGCGTTGAGCATGAACGTTATATCTGGATCTTGTTTGATGCGAGGCGGTTATTCATTTAAATCGAGAGAATAATGGTTGTTCTATTTATATGAGTAATATCTTTTATGGTCATGCACCCTGAAGAGTGGTCTATTTTGATGAATCTCGATAGTAGTGATACACATATTCATAATGTTGAAACCAAAAGATGCGAGTTGATAATGATAGTGCAACTTATTTGTGGCTTGCCGTTTAGGTCATATCGGTATAAAGCGCATGAAGAAACTCCATCTTGATGGACTTTTGGAGTCACTTGATTATGAATCACTTGGCACTTGCGAACCGTGCCTCATGGGCAAGATGACTAAAACCCGTTCTCGGTACTATGGAGAAACAACAGATTTGTTGGAAATCATACATCTGAGATGTATGTGGTCCGATGAATGTTGAGGCTCGTGGCGGATATCGTTATTTTCTCACCTTCACGAGATGATTTAAGTAGATATGGGTATATCTACTTAATGAAACATAAGTCTGAAACATTTGAAAAGTTCAAAGAATTTGAGTGAAGTTGAAAATCATCGTAATAAGAAAATTAAATTTCTCGATCGATCGTGGAGGTGAATATTTGAGTTCTGAGTTTGGTCTACATTTGAAACAATGCGGAATAGTTTAGCAACTCCATACCGAAACACCACAGCGTAATGGTGTGTCGAGCGTCGTGTCGCACTTTACTAGATATGGTGCGATCTATGATGTCTCTTCTGATTACCGCTATCGTTTTGGGGTTATGCTCTAGAGGCGACCGCATTCACCTGAATAGAACACCGTCAAAATCCGTTGAGGCGACACCTTATGAACTATGGTTTAGCAAGAAACCAAAGTTGTCGTTTCTTAAAGTTTGGGGATCGATGCTTATGTGAAAAAGCTTCAACTGATAAGCTCGAACCCAAATCGAATGTGTCTTCATAGGATACCCAAAGGAGGCAGTTGGGTACACCTTCTATCATAGATCCGAAGGCAAGACATTTGTTGCTAAGAATGGATCCTTTCTAGAGATGGAGTTTCTCTCGAAAGAAGTGAGTGGGAGGAAAGTATAACTTGATGAGGTAATTGTACCTTCTCCCTTACTTGAAAGTAGTTTGTCGCGAAACGGTTTACGAGACATCTACACAAATAGTGAGGAAGTTGATGATATTGATCATGAAACTTCAGATCAAGTTACTCTGAACCTCGTACATCAACGAGTAAGATCCGCACGAGTGAATGCGGTAATCCTGTTACGGAAATCATGCTACTAGATCATGATGAACCTCGAACTATGAAGAAGCGATGGTGAGCCAGATTCCATAAAATGGCTTGAGGCCATGAAATCGAGATGGGATCCATGTATGAAAACAAAGTATGGACTTTGGTTGACTTGCCGAGGTAGGCAAGCAATAGAAAACAAGTGGATCTTCAAGAAGAAGGCGGCGTGGCGGTAATATTCTTGTCTACAAAGCTCGACTTATGCAAAGGGTTTCGACAAGTTCAAGGGATTGACTACGATGAGACCTTCTCACCCGTGGCGATGCTTAAGTCTGTCGAATCATGTTAGCAATTGCGCATTTTATGATTATGAAATTTGGCAAATGGATGTAAAGCGCATTCTGAATGGATTTACGGAAGAAGAGTTGTATATGATGCAACGAGAAGGTTTTATCGATCCAAAGGGAGCTAACAAAGTGTGCAAGCTCAGCGATCCATTTATGGACTGGTGCAAGCATCTCGGAGTTGGAATAAGCGCTTTGATAGTGTGATCAAAGCATTTGGGTTCATCTGAGACTTTTGGAAGCTTTGTATTTACAAGAAAGTGAGTGGGAGCTCTGTAGCATTTACGATATTATATGTAGATGACATATTCTTGATCGGAAATGATATAGAATTCTGGATAGCATAAAGGGATACTTGAATAAGAGTTTTTCAATGAAAGACCTCGGTGAAGCTGCTTACATATTGGGCATCAAAATCTATAGAGATAGATCAAGGCGCTTAATTGGACTTTCACAAAGCACATACCTTGACAAAATTTTGAAGAAGTTCAAAATGGATCAAGCAAAGAAAGGGTTCTTGCTGTGTTACAAGGTGTGAAGTTGAGTAAGACTCAATGCCCGACCACTGCGAAGATAGAGAGAAAATGAAAGATGTTCCTATGCTTGACCATAGGCTCTATCATGTATGCAATCTTGTGTACAGGACCTGATGTGTGCCACTATAAGCTTAGCGAGGAGGTACCAAAGTAATCGAGTGGATCCTTTGGGCGGTCAGAACATCTGAAATACGAAAAGGACTAAGGATATGTTTCTCGTATATGGAGGTGACAAAGAGCTCATAAATGGCAGTTACGTTGATGCAAGCTTTGACACGATCGAGACGATTCTAAATCGCGGACCGGATATGTATTTACACTAAGCGGAGGCTGTCGGTTGGTGCAGTTCTAAACAAAGCGTCGTGGCGGGATCTACATGTGAGCGGAGTACATAGCAACCGGAAGCAGCTAATGAAGAGTGCGGATGAAGGAGTTCATATCCGATCTAGGTGTCATACCTAGTGCATCGGGTCCAATGAAAATCTTCGTGACAATCTTGGAGCAATTGCCTTAGCAAAAGAATCCAGATTTCACAAGAGGACCAAGCACATCAAGAGGCGCTTCAATTCCATCAGGGATCTAGTCGGTGGGAGACATAGAGATTTGCAAGATACATACGGATCTGAATGTAGCAGACCGTTGACTAAGCCTCTTCCACGAGCAAAACATGATCAACACCAAGACTCCATGGGTGTTAGAATCATTACTATGTAATCTAGATTATTGACTCTAGTGCAAGTGGGAGGCTGAAGGAAATATGCCCTAGAGGCAATAATAAAGTTATTATTTATTTCCTTATTTCATGATAAATGTTTATCATTCATGCTAGAATTGTATTAACGGAAACATGATACATGTGTGAATGCATAGACAAACAATATGTCACTAGTATGCCTCTACTAGACTAGCTTGTTAATCAAAGATGGTTATGTTTCCTAACCATGAACAAAGAGTTGTTATTTGATTAACAAGGTCACATCATTAGTTGAATGATCGATTGACATGACCCATTCCATTAGCTTAGCACCACGATCGTTTAGTATGTTGCTCTGCTTTTATCCATGACATATACATGTTCTGTAACTATGAGATTATGCAACTCCGTTTACGGAGGAATACTTTAGGTGCTACCAAGCGTCCTGGCGTGCTGGGTGATTATAAAGGAGTACTACGAGGTGTTTCCAAAGGCGGATGTTGGGTTGGCGTATTTGAGATTAGGTTTTGTCACTCCGATTGTGGGAGAGGTATCTCTGGGCCCTCTCGGTAATACACATCACTTTGAAGCCTTGCAAGCATTACAACTAATGAGTTAGCTGTGAGATGATGTATTACGGAGCGAGTAAAGAGACTTGCGTGCGAGATTGAACTAGGTATTGGATACTGGCGATCGAATCTCGGGCAAGTAACATACCGATGACAAATGGAACAGCGTATGTTGTTATGCGGTCTGACCGATAAAGATCTTCGTAGAATATGTAGGAGACCAATATGGGCATCGAGGTCCGCTATTGGTTATTGACGGAGGCGTGTCTCGGTCATGTCTACATGTTCTCGAACCGTAGAGTCCATGCAGCAAGGTTTCGATAGCGGTTATATTATGAGTTTATGTATTTTGATGTACGAAGAAGTTGAGTCCGGATGTGATCACGGACATGACAAAGAGTCTCGAAATGGTCGAGACATAAAGATTGATATATTGGAAGCCTATATTTGGAGTTGGAATGGTTAGGGTGAAATCGGATTTTTAGGAACACGAGAGGTTCGGAACCCTCCGGGGTTATTGGGCCTTAGTGGGCCATGAGGGAGAAGAGGAAGGGCCGGCCGGGGCAGGCGCGCCCCTCCCCTAGTCCGAATAGGACAAGGAGAGGCGGCGCCCCCCTTCTCTCTTCCCTCCCAATCCTACTCCAACTAGGAAGAGTCCTACTCGGTGGGAGTAGGACTCCTCGGCCGCGCCTCCTCAAGGGCGGCCGCACCCCCTTGCTCCTTTATATCTGAGGGCGGGGGCACCCTAGAACACACAAGTTGATCTCGGATCGATCCTTAGCCGTGTCGGTGCCCCCTCCACCATATTCCACCTCGGTCATATCGTCATAAAGCTTAAGCGAAGCCTGCGCGATAGAACATCAAGATCGTCCTGCGCCGTCGTCTTGTGGAACTCTCCCTCCCGGCTCTCTTTGGATTGGAGCCGAGGCGTCATCGGCTGTCGTGTGTCAAGAACTTCGGGCGCGAATATGGCGCGGGATCGGTCGGATCGCGAGGAGAGCGTCGACTACTTCCTCTACGTTGTGATCGCTTCGCGGTCTCGAGTGCGTAGACAACACTCTCCCCTCTCGTTGCTATGCATCACCATGATCTTGCGTGTGCGTGGGAAATTTTTGAAATTACTCGTTCCCCAACACGCCTCCTTTTGAGCCGCCTCGGCGCTTGCGCTGCCGTCCTCGCAGCGGTCACCGCCTCCCAGCAGGCCCTCGCGCCACCGTCGCCTGGCCGGCTGCGCGCCGCCGCGCCGACCCGGCCCGCCGTTACCCGCCTCGCCCGCCTGCCCGCCGCCTCGCTGTTACGCCGCCGGCCACCAGCGCCCGCCCGCGAGTCGCCCGCCGCCCGCGCACCGGCCGGTCGCGGATCCCGCCCTCAGCGCCGCCGCCCGCTTCGGCCCACCGCCGCCGCCCGAGGCTTCCCGAGCTCCTCGCCGAACTCGCCGCCGCCCGCCGTCGCCACGTCGCCCCCAGATCGGTCGGGCGGATCGGATCCGCCCCGACCTTCCCGCCCGTCCCTCGCCCCCCCGGCTTCCTCCTCATCGAATCCGTCCACCGCCCATCTCCGGCCGTCGCCGAGTCCACTCCGGCGAGCCTCGTAATCAGCGCCGGGTCGACCCGGATCTGGAGGTATAATTTATTGTCCCCTGATTTTTGTCATAATCATGCCATGTTCATTGCATTGTATCTCTGCATCCGTAACCGTTTTGTCGCGTGTAATATGTGAAATTGTTACGCCTCGGCAGTACTTCATTTCATTCCATTGCATCATGTTCATTTGAGCTCATCTGTTGCCCGAAATCTTTGTTGGAGCAGTGCATGTTGATGTTAATCTCTTTGGGCCTGCTATAACTTGCTCATTTGTCATTTTTGCCATGTTTGATGTGTGCATCCTATGAGGTTGATGTCTACATGTGTTTTGATCTATGCCATGCCATCTTTCGAGAGGTTCCATCCATGTATTTTTGTGAGTTGTGTCTTTGAGTGCATCGATCTTGTTAAGGAGGGTACTTGCATTAGCATTACGCTAGGAAGATTACATTATATTTTGTTGCTATGTTAACCTGCTTGCTACAAGTCATTTAGTGCTTTAATGCGGAGATTTTAACTAAGGATGTTTTGTTATACATGTCTTGCTCTATCCATCCATGCCCATGGTTGCATTTATAGCCTCTTTGTAGCTTGTTGTAATCTTGCTCCAAAGTTGCTAAATAATGTTCTTTGTCAACTTTGTTAACATGAAGTTCAGTTTTGGCCATATGCTTTTCTAGTGATCCATGCACCCTATGAACTTGCTCTTGCCATGCTTAGCTTCATAAACATGTCTTCTTACTGTTGGTTTCCTTTCCATGCCATGTATTGCTCTGTGGTGAGTGGTTCAAGCTCACCAACATGCCTACTTATTGTTGTTCCTGCCATGTATGAATCTGTCATATAACTTGCCATGCTTACATGGGTGCCATCATATTTTCTGATCCTTTTTGGCTCTTGGTCAGTAAGGGACTTTTGTTCTATGCCATTAGTAGATTCATGCCATGCCTTTGTTTGCCATGCTAAGTTCCTGTAGCATGTTGTTTGATAGCTCTAAACATTGCAACCTGATGTTATTTCTGCAAAGTCTGAAACTGTTATTATTTGCAATCTTTCCATGTGTGTTTGAGCATGTTCTAGTGATTTCTGGAGATAGCTCAGTGTTCATGTTTTGTTGTCTTTTACCTGTACATCATGCCCATGCCTTTTGTTATTATGTTGGGGTGCTGTAGCATATTGTTTTGATGCTTGCAATATGCCTAGTTGCTGTTTTGGACAGATTGTTGCTATGTCTTGTATAGTGTGCGTGTGTGTGTGTTGAACCGTTGCTCCGTTTTGAGTGTGCTCTATATGAAACTTGCTTGATTTTGCATGTTGTTTCATATTACCATGTTGCATCCTTGTTTTGGTGTGTTTGCTTGATGTTTGGGTGCATTTTGCATCAATGCCATGTTTAACTTGTTTTGCTCATATCTTCTAGGTCGTAGCTCCAAATCTAATGAACTTTATATGTAACTTGACTAGAATTTCGTGTAGATCATCTTGGTGATCTTTAACTTGCTGTTTAACAACTTGAACATAAGGTTTAGTCAGATCTGGACCCATTTCTAAATTTTGCATATGAGGACTTACCGGAATTGTTATATGTTGTTCCCGGCCTCATTTAAACTTGCCTTGATGTGTTGTTCTTGTTTGCATCATCTCTTGCCATGAGTAGCTTCATGTAGCTTTGTCATGCATCATGCTTGTTGTGCATCATGTCTTGCCTATGTGTGGTGTGTTTACCATGTTGTGTGCTTCTTCTCGATAGTTCCCATTTCGTTGCGATCGTGAGGATGCGTTCGTCTATGTGTGGTTCGTCTTCGTGGCTTCATCTTCTTCATGGACTCGTTCTTCTTCCTTGCAGGATTTCAGGCAAGATGACCGCTACTCTGGATCTTACTACTATCATTGCTATGCTAGTTGCCGTTCTATCGCTATCTTTGCGTTACCTATCTGTTACTCATCAAGCCTCCCAAATTGCCATGAACCTCTAACCTTTGACACCCTTCCTAGCAAACCGTTGTTTGGCTATGTTACCGCTTTGCTCAGCCCCTCTTATATTTGTTAGTTGCGGTGAAGTTGAAGATTTCTCCATGGTGGGCAGGGTTTATGTTGGGATATCACGATATCTCTTATATTATTAATGCATATATATATTTGGTAAAGGGTGGAAGGCTCGGCCTTATGCAGTGTTTTGTTCCCTCTTGCCGCCCTAGTTTCCGTCATACGGTGTTATGTTCCCGGATTTTGCGTTCCTTACGTGGTCGGGTGATTTATGGGACCCCCTGACAGTTCACTTTGAATAAAACTCCTCGGCAAAGGCCCAACCTTGGTTTTACCATTTGCCTCACCACCACCTACCTTTTCCTTGGGAGTAATTAACCCAAGGGTCATCTTTATTCTAGCCCCGGGCGGTGCTTGTCTAAGTGTTGGTTGGCCCAGGCAGCCCTCTGGGGCCACCTCGGGAAACTTCGAAGTCTGGTTTTACTCGTAGCTTGACTTATCGGTGTTGCCTTGAGCGAGATATGTGCAGCTCCTATCGGGATTGTCGGCGCATCAGGCGGCTTTGCTGGTCTTGTTTTACCATTGTCGAAATGTCTTGTAAACCGGGATTCGAGGACTGATCGGGTCTTCTGGGAAGGAATATCGCCGTTGATCGTGAGAGCTTATCATGGGCTAAGTTGGGACACCCTGCGAGGTATAAACTTTCGAGCCGTGCCCACGATTATGTGGAGATGGGAATTTGTTAATGTGCGGTTGTAGATAACTTGACACGATCTGAATTAAAGCGCATCAGCCGTGTGTGTAGCCGTGATGGTCTCTTCTCGGTGAGTCAGGGAGGTGAACACGGTTTACGGGTTATGTTTGGCGTAAGTAGGTGTTAGGGATCACCTCTTGATCATTACTAGCTTCACATTTGTTCCTTTGTTTCTCTTCTCGCTCTCATTTGCGTATGTTAGCCACCATATATGTAGCAGCTTGCTGCAACCTCACCACTTTACCCTTCCTTTCCCTTTAAGCTTTGCTAGTCTTGATACCCATGGTAATGGGATTCTTTGAGTCCTCATGGCTCTGATTACTACAACAACGATTTGAGTACAGGTTATCACGATGATCATGGCCGAGGCGATGCTTGCTGCGTTGAGTTCTTCTTCTGCTTCTTCTTGATCGGGGATAGGTTCAGTTAGCGGCTGGGCTAGCGGGGTGGATATTGTTTGAGTTTACTGTTTATGATTCATCCGTAGTCGGATCTTGTTCTTGTATGTTGTATTGATGTATTCATGTGGCATTGTATGCCTCTTGTATGTATCCATCTATTATGTAATGTTGATGTAATGATATCCACCTTGCAAAAGCGTTCCAATATCGGGTCTATCCTTGGTGGGACCTTGAGTTCCTTTTGGATAGGGTGCATATTAGGCGTAACGATGATAAGCTCTCGTCCATCTACAGCGGGTGCAAGCTAGTTTTGCACCGCGAGAATACTCGATTTAAACTTGGCGAGCCTAGCATATGCGAGATATGGCCTCGGAACACGAAGACCGAAAGGTCGGCGTGAATCATATAGTAGATATGATCAACATAGTGATGTTCACCATTGAAAACTGCTCCATCTCACGTGATGATCGGTTATGGTTTAGTTGATTTGGATCACGTGATCACTTAGATGACTAGAGATGTGCATCTAAGTGGGAGTTCTTAAGTAATATGATTAATTGAACTTAAATTTATCATGAACTTAGTCTGGTATTATTTTGCAAATTATGTTGTAAGATCAATAGCTTGCGTTGTTGCTTTCATATGTTTATTTTGATATGTTCCTATAGAAACTGTGTTGAAAGATGTTTGTAGCAATGATGCGGATTGGATCCGTGATCTGAGGTTTATCCTCATTGCTGCACAGAAGAATTATGTTCTTAATGCACGCTAGGTGATAGACCTATTGCGGGAAGCGGATGCATACGTTATGAGCGTTTGGCTAAGCTCATTATGATGACTACTTGATAGTTTAGTGCACCATGTAGCGGCTAGAATCGGGACTTCAAAGGCGTTTTGAGCGTCATGGACCATATGAGATGTTCGAGGAGTTGAAGTTAATATTTCAAGCAAATACTCGAGTTGAGAGATATAATGTCTCCAACAAGTTCTATAGCTAAAAGATGGAGAGAATCGCTCAACTAGTGAGCATGTGCTCAGATTATGCAGGTACTTCAATCGCTTGAATCAAGTGAGAGTTAATCTTCGAGATAAGATAGTGATTGACGAGAATTCTCTAGTCACCATCACTAAGTTACTAGAACCGTGATGAACTATAGTATGCAAGGGATGACAAAAGCGATTCCCGAGCTCTTACGTGATGTTGAAATCGGCGAAGGTAGAAATCAAGAAAGAGCATCAAGTGTTGATGATTGACAAGACCACTAGTTTCAAGAGAAGGGTAAAGGGAAAGAAAGGGAACTTCAAGTAGAAAGACAAGCAAGTTGTCACTCCTGCAAGAAAGCGCAAAGCTGGACCATAGCCTGGCCGAGTGTTTACTTTGCAAAACAAATGGTCCTTTGGGCGGAAATGCCACGAATATTTGGTGGATAAGAAGGATGGCAAAGTGAACAAGGGTATATTTGATATCTGATTATTGATGTGTGCCTTACTAGTGTTTATAGTAGCCCTGAGTATTTGATACTTGTTAGGTTGCTAAGATTAGTAACTTCGAGCGGGAATTCTGAGAATAAGCAGAGACTAGTTGAAGGAAAGTGGCGATGAGTGTTGGAAGTAGTTCCAAGATTGATATGATCATCATCGCACCTCCCTATACTTTCGGGATTAGTGTTAAACCTAAATAAATGTTATTTGGAGTTTGCGTTGAGCATGAATATGATTTGATCGTGTTTATTGCAATACGGTTATTCATTTAAAATCAAAGAATAATTGTTGTTACATTTACATGAATAAACCTTCAATGGTCATACACCCAATGAAAATAGTTTGTTGGATCTCGATCGTAGTGATACACATATTCATAATATTGAGGCCAAAAGATGCAAAGTTAATAATGATAGTGCAACTTATTTGTGCACTTGCCGTTTGGAGTCATATCGGTGTAAAGCACATGAAGAAACTCCATAAAGATGGATTTTCGGAATCACTTGGTTATGAATCATTTGATGCTTGTGAACCGTGCCTTTTGGGCAAGATGACTAAAACTCCATTCTCGGAACAATGGAGCGAGCTCTTGACTTATTGGAAATAATACATGCCGATGTATGCGATCCAATGAGTGTTGATGCTTTCGAGGCAAATATCGTTATTTTCGACCTTCACAAGATGATTTGAGCAGATATGGGTATATCTACTTGATGAAACATAAGTCGATATAGTTGAAAGGTTCAAAGAATTTGAGTGAAGTGGAAAAATAGATATGCTCGAGGCAAGTATCCACAATCATAACCGCACTTTATTGGATATAGTGCGATCTATGATGTCTCTTACTGATTTACCACTATTGTTTTGGGTTATGCATTAGAGACAGCTGCATTCACGTTAAAAGGGCACCATCTATTCCGTTGAGGCGACACTATATGAGCGTGGTTTAGCAAGAAACCCAAGTTATCGTTTCTTAAAGTTTGGAGACTCGATGCTTATGTGAAAAAGTTTCATCTGATAGCTCAAACCCCAATCGGAGAATGCGTTGAGGAGTCCTAGACTAGGGGTGTCGGGACAGCGGACTATCATCATCGCGGACTCCAAGACTACGAAGATACAAGATTGAAGACTCCGTCCGTGTCGGATGGGACTTTCCTTGGCGTGGAAGGCAAGCTTGGCGTCTGGATATGTAGATCTCCTACCATTGTAACCGACTCTGTGTAACCCTAGCTGTCACGACCGGTTTTCGATAAAAATATTTATTGAAAAGCCAATCTTGTTACCCCAGTTTTGAGAGGTACTCCTCCTTTGGTAGACAAATTCTTGATCTGATAAGCGATAGCATAAAATATATTACAGGGGCTGAGCCAAGGATGCTCAACAAATTTACTACAAGCGCGCCAATAATTATACATAATGGCGGGTATAACACAAGGGTGAGGTGGCATACTCTTGACTCGAACTAAAGCTGGCGGTGGTGGAATATCACGGTGAAG